>UXGC01000215.1:0-225624 GCA_900480045.1 Eurytoma adleriae
GCCGAAACCCGGGATTGAACCGGGGACATTTAGATCTTCAGTCTAACGCTCTCCCAACTGAGCTATTTCGGCTGATGTCGAGTTACTACTTTTGGACATACAATAGCGGAATGTATTGCATTTAATATATCTCTATTAGAATTTTTTTAAATTCATTATCATAAAATCAGAAATATTTAAATTGTCGGTAAGATTCTGGTTGCAAATATAACATATCAAAGAGCAGGGCCTGATTTGTAGCTTCTGTACAAATTTCTTAATTACGCATGCGCGAGATTTTACGCGCCAATTTCAAAACCATTTAAAAAAATTTTAAATAGACGGTTAATGATAGTTATAATTTATGTTTGAATCGCATTTGTAGTATTAAGGAAAATTTTCACACATATGAAAATTCCGATGTCAAAGGAAATGAGCCTGATAAGGCCCCTGCAATATTATTCACTTGAAATCATAAAATCTTATATCACACATAAAATATCAGTTACATGCAAAATGCCAAAGAATATGTTTAGCTAGTCGTTGATTAAAGTTTTATAACAATTTATCGTATGCTATTACTTAATACTTAATTATTTATTAATGTAATAAGATTATGTAAATTAAAGCATCGGCTAGATAAATGGCACATAAGCAATAGTAAATAAACGGCTTATGTGTCTTTGTAACGTTCTGATTCAATTACAGATAATTACAGATAATTGGATGCTTTTGCAAAAATTCTAGTGAACAATTCTAGAGATTAATAAAATTATTTTTTAAATATTAACTGAAAATTTACTCAAATATATTATTAAGTGTAATCTCAAATTTTTATGAAGATACGCAGAAATTTTTACCCTCGTCGTATAAGTTGACTCCATGTTTTCCAAGCATTTCATTAACTCTGCTCCTCAGGGCTTCTTGACGCCTCCAGTCGCTAATTTCTTTTTTGAGAGCGAGCACATTGCCGATTTGATCCCTTTCAGACAAGTTCGTCGATTCCGTTGACGATGCAATTTCCGTTCTTCTCCCACGTTTGTTTGGAAGTGATTTTGCTCGTGAAGAAGCCGTCTGTTGTTGGAATCGAGGTTTAGGTTTACCCAAATCTTCGCGAGCATTCTCTTGACACGAATATTGCCTCCACGATGCTAGCACTTTTCTACCGTCCGGCTTGTCCGTGCCGTAAAACCTTGTGTGTCTCGACATTTTTGACTTGCAATTTCTAAAACAATTTATGTTGTTAATACGGTTATACATGCATTTTATAGAAATTGAACTTTTTTAATTTATATTATAGTCGATGAGGAATAAACATTTCTAACATTAGCTGTAAAATTAATCTTTAAAATTAAAAATCAAGACCGAGATAATGGCAGTAAAAAACAGTAACCCTAATAATATAGTTAATAAATTAATACTTTGGTGAATTTGTTTATTTTATCTAAAGATTTAGTGTAAGCTTCACGCATACTATGATATTCTCGAATGTTAAAGAAAAGTAAGGTATCAAAAGCATCGCACCTGTTTGTCCAAACGTCAAACCATCTGCCGGTCGAGACTTACCGTCAAAACGAGAACGAACCCGCCAAAAATGTTTCCCTCCGCTTTATCATAACCTCAACAATATTAATAGAAAAATTACACAAATAAAGCAATACTAAATCATTTACTGACTCCTTTTAGCTGTTTTTACTCACCTTCACAAAGAAAAAAACTTCGTACTCTGCATTAGACCGGCTTTGCAAGGGTTTCCTGGAATCCTAGTTCCTGGAGTGGCTTCTTCTCGAATTATCGAAGGATTTTACTTTGACGCAGTCTTTCTTTTCGATTTTCCGATTTACCTGTCGCAATGCCGCAGTTAAATAACTGAATTGTTGATGCGAAGATGTCCAATGTGTTTGCTTTTAAGCTAAACAAAAATTTGATGTGCAATCGACGAAACGTCACTTTCAAATTTCTTACTGGCCGTTAATGCGTTCCAAATTCGATCGTCTTGGGTTTTCTGCGGTGTTCTTCCGAACGCGCAGTTATCCAGATCATGCGCGCGCATCCTTTGTCCGCCATGTTCTGCAGCCCGCCTGATTAAAAAAAGTAAAAAAAGTAATTTAAAAAAAATGTTTAAAAGTATACAAATGCTTTAATTTTTTTTAATTAATTAATTTGCAAGAATATTAGTTATAATGATTTTAAACGTAGAATTTTTTTCTAGAATTGATATAATTTTCCTCTCGCACATTTTCGAAATTTGTCGCAGTTTTGTATTTGATGCACATATATAATGCCAACATATGATTCCAATGCTGCCAATAATGGTACTTTAAAACCAGTAGTCAGATGGTTTTGTTTACGTTTTATGTTTTATAATTTAATATTAGAATTTTTTAAGTAATGAATGGCAAAATGGACAATGAGTTTTGGAAGAATTTTGATAAAGCAGTGTCAGAAGCTTTCGTGCCAAAATTTTCACTTGACACTCCACGACCTTGCGTAGAAGAGGATTTCAAGGATTTCAGAAAATCATTGCCAAATAAAATTAATTGGATTTCATCATTATTAGATATTGTTATAGAAAATGCAAGCGAATGTAATACAAAGATTAAGAAGAGTATGATCAAAGTTATAGTAATTGTTGGTGAAGAACATTACAAAAATCCATGGAATACAGATGATATAATAAAAGATGCAAATTCATTAATTCCTAAGATTTGTAAAATATTTGGAAATAAATCTTTAACAGAATTATTAAAAGATGATGATATATTTTTATCGATTGTTATGTTTTTGAGACCCAAATTATTGAAAGATTCGTGGAAATCATTTCCAGCCGCTGTTGTTTGTTATAAATGGCTTTTACAATCAATGGAAAAACCTTTACTCAAACGACATGTACCTGAAGTATTACCCACTGCATTGATTATCTTTGATGATTATGTCCATGAGAATCAGAAAGTGGGTTTAGAATGTATAAATTTAATTGTTGAACATTGTAATAAAAGCAGAAGTCTTAAAAATCTCAACTACGATGAAGTTATATTTCAAGCACTGGAAAAAAAGACATACAATATTGAAACGGATATGATTATTCTCTTATACTCTTGTATTTCTGAATTATTAGAAATTACTCGCTATTGTGAAGACTATAAATATGAATTCAGATGGGGAAAAACTGATGAAATATTGTCTATTCTACTCAATAACATGGAATTACAAACTGATTATCGCAGTCGTTATGCTTATGTTATCAGTTTGAATAAACTACTCAACCACAGCAGTTCTGGTAAATGGTCTGAAAGATTAGCTAGAATTTTCAGTGAATATTGTGAAGATACTACAGATTTAAAAACAACAGCAGCTACCATAGATCTTGTAAAATCTTTTTTGAACATTTATCAACCCAAAAGCTCTAATTTTTATACAGCAATGTATAGTGCATTATTGAAGTTACGTTATAAACTTAAATTATCCATGTGCGATGACAAAAGCATCATAGGCAACATTGACAGTTGCATTTCTAGACTAAATGATTTATGTCCTAATTTAAGTAAAAATATCATGTCAAATGATATGATAAAATCTGTTGTAAGTACAACAATGTAAGGTGTGTGTACATAAATACTGTACAGTTATATTTTTATATAATATAATGCTAAAACTGAATAAAATGCATTCAAATTTTTCATCCCTTTGCCCTCTGCACTACTCTTTTAGAGATAGATAGTTTTCCTTGTACAAAATCATTCTCTTCTCAAAATGAATTAATTGATTCCAGTAATGTTTGCGTACAGAAATGAAAGATTTCAATTATCTCAATTTCCAACAAAAGGAAACGTTAATTTACGCGCGAAAACAAAACCAAAATGTATCACTTCAAACAGGTTGCATCTATATTGCATCGAATATCAAAACAATGTTTATTTGAGGTTATGCGTGCAATCTGAAGCTAGCGGCCGACGTTCGCGGGTATATACCTCTCGTGGAGAAGGGGTGTAGGAGGGGGAGAGGTGAAACGGAGCGTCCGAAAGATACAGGTGGGAAAGAGTCAGCTGTGGCCAATCGGGTGCTTTGTTGCATTCAAAAAATTGCAATATAAACAAATGCGGAGGCTGGCGGCGGTGGCGGCTCGGGGCCCGGGGGACGGCGTCCGCGGCAGGCTGCGGCGGCGGCGGCGGCGGCGGCCGGCAGCGCCGAAAGGCCCCCGCGGTACTTTTTGCTCGTTTTACGGTCGGGCCCGGCCCTTCCACTCCTCTCCTCCTCCTTTTTTTCGGACCCCGTCCGCGTCGTAGCCTCGTATATACCTAAGACCCCCTTGCACTCCCTGTGCGCCTCGAATGATAAACCGACTCGGCGTCCGTCGGAGAAGATGGCGGCGTCGGAGCCGAGGCTGGAGCAGCAGCCCCGGACGAAGCCCCGTCAACCGGCGGACACGGCGACCGGTACCCGCGGCCTCGACGCCCTCTTCTACAGCCTCACCATCGCGATCTTCGCAGCCACCGTGGTCACAGGTAAGCGAGACGGTCCCCACAGCCGGATACCCCTGTATCGGTCTCCCTCGCACGCCAAGGTTTTTCGGCATCTCGCGGTCCTCTCCACCCGGTCTGATGATGCCCAAATCGGCATCGTTGCGATTTCTGCTTTTTCGATTTAGTACTAGATTTTTTCTTGACACTCGTGTTAATTGTTTAATTTTTTATTAAAAACAATACTGAATTGTTAATTAAACGTTTTGTTATTATGTATATTTGAGTTTTTTTATATATTTTTTTGTTAGCTTAGAAAATAGTCTTTATATTTACATATAAACATTTTAGATTTTCAAATTTAATATTATATGTTTAAAATAATTTCTGTTGAGTACTTAGTGTTAATATTATCTAGTGTAAGGTAATTTTTACATTTTATAAATAAATTTGCATATGTATTCAAATGTAACAAAAATTTATTTTACAATAAAAAAGTTTCTAATTTGTACTACATTCTGTAAGACAAAATCACCATTATAATCTAGGACTTTCTTAAATTAATATCTGCAATATTTACAATTTACTAATCTTAATCTAATTTTTACAGATCTTTTTGTTGTGATTGAACATTGGCTAAACAAATATAAGTCATGGGCATATTATACAGTTTGCCTGGCAGTTGTGCCATCTTGTTTTGTACAGATACTAAGCTTAAAGTGGTATCAAACCAGTGGTGATTTGAAAAGGTATCAATGGATCTCACATTTACTTCAATTTGCAGTTATTCACAGGTAAATAAATTGCTTTGATAGCAGCTTAATATCTCATCAATATTATTACATCAGCTTAAATTTCAACATTTTTCTTTTCTTTCAGGTTTTGCTTTTTATTGACATCAGCAATAAAAACTATGAAGACTCAAGTAAATCCTCAGCAAAGAGACTGCATTCTTAGATTAGAAAATGACGCTTTTACTTTAAATTTATTTACATCGATGCTTGTATCTGTGCCTCAAATTATTCTTCAAGTTTACATAATGGCCATCCTGCAGCACATATCCTTCTGGACAAGTATGTACCCATTTATTTGTTTTATATTAAATTACTTTTCTCTTGATCCCCATCTTTAGTCATAAAATAATACTTTACAGGACTATAAGAAAATAAGAGAAAATCAAGTTCATATATTTTGAATATGTCCAATAATAATTCTGCTGGCACCTCTTGAAAATACTTTTCTGCAATCTCCTCATTTGTCACTCCTTGAGAACTTGTATTTTCTCTTTCACCCTTTGAATAATTTAAATAATTATCTAAATTATTCTCTTTTATGAAAAAATTGTACTCATTGCTAAGGGACTCAAATTTAAAAATATAATCATAATCAATAGAGCACGGTTGACAAGAATCAAAGTACGGAACCCAATGTTCATCAAAACTATGTTCTTTGGCTATGAACTCTAGAAATTCTGTAAACGACGGTTCAAGACTGGTAAGATTTGATTGCTTAGTACGGTACTTTTGTGTTATGTACTGTCCATAACGTTTGTAATAATACTCTCTGCCTTGCATGTGCTCCAATTTATCCCTGTATGCTGACAGCAGCCTCTCAAATGGATGTCGCACCACTATGAATTTATTGGTCCTGCTTATTTCCTGCAACATTCATCAAAAAGCACTTACAATCAATTCCAAGCTCGAGTGCATAGTATCTCATTTTCAACCACGCATCGTCACTTAAAATTTTAGTTTCTGCTTTCAAAACGCAATTAGTAAATCGAAGTATCTCACCTGCAATTTTTTCTCGTCGTCGTCGTCGTCGTGCTGAAACTTTTGCTTAACAATAGAGCTGTAATCCATACTACTGTGCTGCGAGTGTAGACTTACAGCGCCGGAGAATCCACTGAGCGCAGCAAAGTTCCTCATCCACATGGAGCTCGCCGACTTGTATATCGGACACCACGTCAGGCCGTGCTCTCTGATAACGCATTCGACGATCAATTTCGCACTTCCCCTTAATGCTTAAACTGCACTTGCAGTTCTCGCGAATAAAACAAAAAGACAATATACTCACGGATCGATAACGACGTTGGCCAGCGCCTTCTCCACGGCGGTCTCCACCTCGTACTCCAGATTCTCGCAGAGCAGCTCCACCCTGTACTTGCGGCTTTGAAACTCGCGCTCCATCCTGGAGCGGATCTCCGCGGTGACCTCGTACCGCTCCTCCCGCATCCGGCGCTCAGCGAGTTTTCGCTCCTCCAGGTGACGCTCCCTTCTTCTGGCGAAGCTCCGCTCCGCGGCTCCCTTACTGTCCTGGCCCGCGACCTCGTAGCTCCGCGTGGCGTAGCCGCTGAACAGCAGGACGCACAGCGAGCCGAGGCACAGGGCCGCCAGCAGCACCTTTAGGTGATTCTGCGAATAGGAAAGTGTTTTCGTACAACCGGTTGTTGTCCGCTGAGGGGGAGGAGAACACGGAGGAGATTAGATGGAGGATGCCCAAGGGAGTGTTTTGATTTATCTGCCCGGAGCAGGAAGCTTTAGCATCTACGATAAACACTTATCTTCCACGCACGTTTCAAAACGGATGCCACTTTAATTGTGGATGGGTTTGAATTTTTTTTTTTAATGTTGAAACTTTTAACTATACACCGCGTAATTTGATAGAAACGTCTAATATCTAATTTTGAATTAGTGCAAAACCGCTAAAAGTAGTGATATTTCGATAAAAGTTAATGAAAAGAGCTCCAATATTTAGGAGTAATTTCACTTTTTAGTGTTTTTTTTTTATTAAATTAACTTTAGGGTGAAAGTTTTAAGGAAACTTTGAATGTAGCGTGCATTTCAAAATCGGACATTCAAAATTTGATATTTAAAAAAATTCATTGATTAATAAATTAAAATGTGTCACGATGTTGAAAAGAAATTTAGCCATTAAACACTTTAATAATTAAAGTCACCTAAAATGTAAATTACGCGTTCCATATTAATTCATCGCGCGTAAACGTAAAATCCACGAATGAAATTAACATACGATCGAATAAAAAACAAACACTAAAGTTAATTAATACCTGTACTAAAAACACTCGCCAAAATTAATTGATCGCTGCGCGGTAAATAATTAATTAATTTAGTAGTATTCACGTGTTCGATTGTTTGTTTTTTTTACCCGAATTTGCATAGCGCGTTGCACAAGAAAAATCGGCGACCCGCACTCACCTTCATCTTTTCCGGCGCACTCGCTGAAAATCACTGCGTGTGCAGCACAGCGACAAGTGCTCCGTGACAGAGCCTCGTCTCCTTCGCCGAACAGTCCATTACTCCTCGGTCACTACATTTTTCGAACTGGAAAAACGCCAGAGCGCGAGCCGTATAATTTGCTAGGAGGAGGCCGCGGCCGCAGCAGTGTCGACGGTTCGAAGGCCGCTCACCGACTGAGACGTGATATGGAGATACACGCGTCCTAGTGGAAACCTGTTTTGTGAAAGTGCCCCGGTATCTCGAGCCCTAGTCGAACGGACGCCGAAAATGCATAGTTTTTCGCGTGCAATTTTCGCGTTCTCACGCACTTTTGATAAATCTCAATTGATCTGCAGTTCGAGCGTTTTGCTGCCTTTTTCCGCTTGATTATTTCGTCGTATAGAACGTCGTGCGTGTGATCTTTCGATTCGAACGTGCCATCTAGATCTTCAAAATTCGATCGCGTTTCTTTAGCGCGTGTATTTTTTCCTCGTCTTAAGACACTCGCCTCTCTTCTCAAAATAAACAAATCTTTATCCACAGTCTCCAAAAACAAATGTACAAGTAAACTATCGCAGCTCCACGTGAGTCTACAATTTCAAAGTCTTAATTAAATTTTTCATTTCGCGATAAAAAATAAATTGAAACGAGAGCCCGAGAAAACAAGCTTAACGCGCAGTTCGCGATGAGCAATTCAAAGCGTCGCGACTGTATGTCAATCGTTAGAATGAGAATGCGCGTCGTCGGCTGAATGCTAAAGGGAGTCCCGTTTCGTTTGGCATGCGCGCAGGTGCCACGGTGGTGACGTCCCTCTGCTCGGTGACCTGGTCCCTCATCGCCTACGGCCTGCTGGCGAGCCGGCCCAGCCATCAGGACGGCACCAACTTCACCTGGTCCTCGATGATGACGCAGGGCTGCTGGCGCGGCGGCGTCCTCGTCGCCCGGATCGCCGCCCTCGTCCTCGCCGTCATGTGCTTCAAGACCTGGATACTCGTAATCTTTGGTACGCTTGTTTGTTTATTTGTTAATTTTTAATTAATGCCAGCTCCTCGCGCGAAGAAGAGTGAGGTAATGGAAAAGCATAAGGAATGCTTGAAATGTTATTCGAATCTTTTTCTTACATTTAAAGAGTTTTTTTCTGGAACGTGTTCTTTCAAACTGGCAGACATGCGGGGACTATGCGAGTTAAAAAAATCGTTACGTGCAAGCGTAGCTTGCATGTAAAAGTGAATTTTGGATAATCATGTACAGTGCACGGAAAATATATTTAATTATGCACAATCATGAACAATGATGTACCTATAATAATATACAATAAAAAAAAAATTTTGGAAAAATACATTCACAAAATTTTACAATGTATAATTAAACGCTAAATTACAGATAAATATAATTGTACACGAATTTATATGATTGTGTACAATTAGGTTTATTTTCTGTATAAACTGCACAAGTGATTATTCAAAATTGATTTTTAGCGGGGTTAGTGGTTCATGTATTATTCGCTAAAATAGGCGTTTTGTTGATTTTAAGATACCACACGTTACCACATCAAAATGTAATCTCTTGTTTTACGATAATCATTTTCTTAGTAAATTTAATATCGTTTCTCAGTTTAATTGTGGGATATTTTAAAGTCAAATTTGAGGAAAGAAAAAAAATTATTTAAAATTTCATTTTTTATACAATTAAAGAATATCCCAAAGATTCACTTTTATGAACTAATAAAACCGTTTGGATCCAACAGGAAGTTTATTATCGCTACTTCAATGATTAATTAAACTTACATCTCGCATTTTTTTTATCAATACAGTCTTCTTTATGATTTGTGCATTATGCATTTTCTAATCTCACCATAAAATGCCGTTTAACCACTCATCTCGCGTAATAACAATAATTAAAGTACAATAAAATTATCCATTTGAACGAAAATAACTAACAAATAAATAAATCACCTCAGGAATCCATACGCTGGGCATGACGGTGTGGATAATCCAGCAGACAACGTGTTTCAGCGGCTCGGCAATGGAGGAGCTGGCGTACAAGTGCCTGATCGGCGCCGTCTACTTCTTCGACTTCCTGCGACTGACGAACAATCAGTCGCGCTACCACGTGTGCCTCTTCTACGGGGTGATGACGGTGCAGAACGTCGTGTTCTACGGTGTCTACCTCGTCTCCTTCCGCGGCCTCTTCCAGAGCAACGTCCTCATCGTGGCGAGCGTCGCCATCCTCGGCGGCACCTTCCTCGGCGCCCTCAGCATGCTCATCCACTTCTGCATGTTCCAAAGCGTCAAGACCATCAAACTGTGCAAACGCCTGCCCGCCGATCCCGAGCTATCGCTCAAGCTTTCGCCTACCAAGTCTATCGGGTAATATCATCTACGAAGTTAAAAAAACGACTTTAATAATGAAAAATTATGTATTTTAGTTATGTTCTGTTATTGTAATTGTTATTTAAATTATTTGTTTATTGGACGTACAACGCGAATTACAGTCTATAGAATCGATTATTTCTTAACTTTATATAGGTAGTATGTTTGATCAGGTGCAGATATTTATTAAACACAAATATATAACACAATATTTGTATATTTCCCATGTAATTAGTTTTATTTCAATTAGGAAGATTAAGAAAATCGTAAACTTTTTTTATATTGCACTGAATTAAAAGTAAAAATAGTAAAATGTAGTCAATTAATCTCTCGTGGAATTTCTATTTTTAATTACTAGAACGACATAAAAGTGCTTTAATTAAAACGCTAGAGAAAGTCTTATTTTATAAAAGAAAATTTGTTTAATTTGAACGTATTAATAATGTGTATTAGAACAATTCTAATTTTTTTAGATTTATTTAAGTTTTCATTACCAAACAGTACGTCATCGCACAAAACTTTCCACCTGATTAAAACTATGGCAACTGAATTAAAAGAGAATGAAATAAAAAGAAAAAAATATCACTCATGTTAGTCACAAAAATAACTCAACTTATTTCTTTTAAAATTGCGTACAGTGGCAAGTCACCGAGCAAGAAGTGGAATAACGAGACATCGCCGAACGAGTCGGCCGAGAACGTGACGGCCGACGTCACGGCGGACAAGAAGTCGCTGCTGACCAACATCGTCCAGAACGCGGATTCCGTGGAGAAGGGCATAATAAACGCAAGCTTCGCAAAGAGCGACGAGACGAACGTGACGGTGCAGGTTGTCGTGGAGGACAGCAAGATCGCGAACGTCGACGTCTCGATCGAAAAGCTCCAAGCGCAGTGTGCCGCGGATAAGGAGCTCGACGCACCGGTCGAGGTCATCGATCAGGCCAAGACCACGAGCACCGACTCGATGCACCGGCAGAAGCGTCGGGGTATCTGCTCTGAGGTCGAGCTCGATTTCAAAGCGAATGAGGTGATTCACTTTCGACGTTAGCAGTAGAGAGCATCATCAGTTCGTTATTTAGAGAATTTTTTTATTTTTAGAATATAAGTTCAATTCGTTAGAATAGATAATAAAATATTGGAACCATGTATTCTAAGAGAAAATTTTATTAGGGAAATAGAAAAAATATTGATAAAATATTCATGAGAGCTTAATCAGTGATTCACTAAAAAAACCTGTTATGTAAATTTGAAGAACTCCAGAAAAACTGCTTAAGTAAATCTATTTTCTTGATAAGCGAAACTTGAATTTACAAAATATTTTAAATTTACATATTAAATGCAAGTCACGAAAGGATTACGGTATTCTGAACTTGAAAATTTTATTACACTATTATTCATATGATAAATAATGCTTATATTTATAAAATATAAAATGGCAAAAATGTATTTCATGAACTGCTCAACAATTTATTCTTTATTTTTTATTTCAGTGTAATCTGGAGATTGACCCTCAAATATGCTCTCAAAAACGTCGAGCTATCTGCTCACTGACGCAGCTGGGGTTGGAGCTCGTAACGGACGAGGACAACTACGTGGAAAAGAGCTTTTCCTTGGATAAGTTGAAAACTAACTCGGACGTTTCACTCAACATCGAAGATAAGAGCTTAGACAGCGGAATTCTCGATGCTCTTCCCGTAAAAAATCTCGTTACTGGCGACAATTGCGATTTGATGATACCTGAAAATATTCTTGTACGGGGAAGACTCAACACTCCCGTCATATCCGAAAGTGGCGAAACGTCGGTAACCAATCAAGTACGAATATATCTCTCTTATATGTAAAATTTAAATCGATCATTTTTATATTAACAACAGTTCGGAAGCTCATTTAATTAAACAATTTATGGAACACTAACGCTTACACAAATTCACCTTGTAGCTGTCGGAAAAAGCGGACGATGGTCAAAAGCAAGAAGAGGAAACAATGAGTCACGTGACGTCTATCCACGACTATGAGAATTTGTGTCCTCTGGGAGTGGCGCGACCACCTTGGTGCATCCGAAGCTGGAAGGGCTATATGGACATAGAAACGTATATCCACGACGATAGCGTCGTGCGCGATCGGCGCCGGGATACACTCACTAGCACCGCAACCGGAACGACAGCGAGCTCCGATTTATCCGACGCGACTTACGCCAGTCTGCCGCAATCGCTCAGAAAATTCATGCGCAGGAGCAGGCAGGACGACTACCTTGACACGCTTATCTACGACCTTGTGGACTGGGAGTCCATTAGCAACAGGGCGCAGAATGAGGACGTCTCTACAACTACTGCTTCCGAGTATAAACTGGATAACGATGATTCGCAGGTAACAATAAAGTAAAAAATCGGTCATCTTAAATCTTAAAGTGAATCTACGAAAGAAAATAAAGAAATTAATAAATTTACCATAAAGTGTATTTCAAACAAGTCAATTCCATTTAATTTTTAATAGGAGCAGGCGAACTTGTTCTCGGCGAAGCCAATAGTGATCGACGAGCGTGGTGGCATGCTCGCGCTGGATACGATTCTAGAGGAGCGCGAGGAACAGTTTCCGGAACTACTGGGCAAACCAAGCTCTTTGGTTGCGACGATCGACGAGATCCGACGCTGTGCTGCGGAGAACTCGCCGCGGCTCGTTTATCACCGCACCGAGTCCCAGTGGGAGGATCTGGAGCAACGAATTGCGCTCGCGAAAAGGGCTCAGCTCGCTCGTGTCTTATTCGCTAGCGAGCCGCGGCCGGTGCTTACCAACGCCACAGCCGCCGGAGATCGCCTTAGTCTCATCCGCGAGATGACCACTCACCTGAAGGACGCCACCGGCAGGACACCTCTCATCAACGCTATACTCTCCGATTCGCCAATACTTGGACCTAAAACCGATGCGCAGACCTGCGAGCCTCATGAGCTCCTTGAGGAGGATAATGTTTACGTTGATATGAACGCGCTAGGAGCACAGGTGGCTATAACTTTTTTATTCAAATTTTCAATAATTTGCAGGCATTATCGAATGACTAATATAATACCCATATCTTTGTAGAAATGTAGCACTGAAGTAAATGAAGAATCAAAATCCCGGTTAACAGATGCAGAGGTTTCGCTATCGACTAATTTGGCGAAAGCGATGAATAAGGATGGTACGAATGAAAAGTGTGACGGAAGTAATCGTAAGAAAGTGGCGTTCTCCCTAACTGACGAAGTGATCGATGATGCGTCGGACTCTTCTACGCACCTACAACGCGACAGTTGTCCAACGAAAGAGGAATTTGGCAATCCAGCTAATCGACCACGTCGGAAGTTTTCGTTGCTACGTGAAAGGTTTGAGCCGAAATCTATTGAGAGAACGTCCGACAAGCGTATCTCCGACATCTTCAACGGATCTCAGGCGCCCGATAAAGAGAATCTTACTAGTTCCGTTATACCTGCAACCCTAGGTTCTCTCAAAGAGAAGAGGGGTGTATTTCTTAAACAGGTGCTCTCTCCGCCTAAGTTTCATGGCTGGGGAAAGAAAAGAACCTTCAGTCCGAACGCCAAAATTCTTCCGAAAGCTCACTGACACATTTAGTAAATTAGTTTGGCAAACAGCTTCATGTTCCTCTATTCATTCTGTATTAATTTAAATTTAGCAAAAACTTTGTTTGTCTTGTCAAAAGTTTTATACTTTCTTGATGATGCGAAGTATTTTGCGTTAAAAACAGAGGGTATTACATATTAGTATTTTAGGATCCATAATTTGTTTGTACATTTCACTTCTAAATTGTACAATGAGCACATATATATCCATAGTATTTTATTACGTTAAAGATTGATTGACGTAAACGTTTTTATATCGTACTATAAAGCGTCAGATAATAATAATGTTAAGTTTGTGCAGAACATTTCTTTCTTTAAAAATATTGTACCAAAATCTCTCAGTCTCAGGTTAAAAATTTGTTTAATAATATTATATTTGAATTACAGCTAAATAGGCAAATTCTCCCGACAGTATAAATTTATTCTGATCACTTTTTTAAAACGTCTGATTTAAACTTACTTTAAGACTTTTTAAATAATCATGAAAAACTTCGAACTTTTTTACTTGCTGTTAAAAAGCAAATTGTTGCACATATCTCCACAATTTTGATCTCTTATTTTTAATGACTTTTGTACAGACCTCCATACTCTATGAAAATCAATTTTTACATCTTTATAATTATATTTTATATTTCTCGTAAGCCTACGTTAAATGTATTCAATCATTTGGCTTCATATTCGAAATATTTTGCGTCTTCTGAGACGGGCTATGCAGAAATCATAAAAATATTTACTTCATAAAGCAAGTGCAATAATGTAAATTTTACATACAATGTTTGCACTTGCACAAATCTAATATTCCATAGTAAATGAAGAATGTTCAATGTTTATAATTACTATACTAATATCTATTAAGGATCACAAGGGCTTCCATAAGTTTTGGTTGTGATTATTTTTATGACTGTTCTCTACAAAGATGAGGCGTAAACTGTGTAAAAAGCAATTTTTTGTCATTTAAATGACTTTATAAGTAGTCATACATGTTACATAAAATATTTTTATATTTTAGACAAACGATAGTATGTAATTTAAAGTTAAAAATGATAGCATAGCATTAGTTATACTATCAAATTTTAAAGCTCGTTTATATATATAGATGCATTTTACTATTTTACAAATATATTGAAAAGTTAGAATCCTTCAAAACAATTATATCATATAGTAACTTTTTACCAAAAAGTTTATTACATTAGATTATATATATATAAGATATATATAAAATAAATTTTAAACTTTTCTTTGTTACAGTGGACGTAATAATTGATCTCATGGTCATTTTATAAAATGTATCTTTAAAGTAATTTTTCATACTTTGTATATATTACTGCATCTTACTTATTTCATCTAATATCATTAAATTTTATTAAAATTCATCTATTGATAACGCATTTCTTTTCACATCACCATTCAGTACTTTGTGTATTAAAAATCTATCATTGTATAAACTAAATTCATGTTATGTAACAGTTTTTTGTATTTTTAATTAGTACAAACAGTTAATGCTGAAATCGTACCGAAAATATTGTATATTTTTGTATTATTAAATAAAATTTTTTTAATCTAAGTTAATAAACATTAATTTTTATTCATTTTAAAATTATCTTATACTTTAAAAAATGAAATTTTTTAAAAAGAGAGAATGAAGCTTTTTTTTAAAAAAGTTTCATTGCTAAAATAATGAAAGGATGGGTTGAAATCATTTCAATTTTTATGAATTCAATGCATTTATTGAAACCATCATCAAAAAATACAAATTAGTAAATTAATTAATCTTACATACCTACCATATTTTAAAATAATATTTACTTTGTTGTATAAAACATACTCCCTACACAAAAAAATCTTTCAGATTGTTGATATTTCTGGACAATTTTCGTATTTAATAATAATTTCAAATACAATGTTCAATACTACGCAAGTTTCCTAATTACATTCAAGATAATATACTATTATGTATATTATATTACGTAACTAGTTAAACCTAATTTTACATTATAAATGTTTAAACAGTTTCACAATTCATTAAATATAAAAAGCGCCTGCAACAATAAAGTATTGGTTAGAAAAATGTTTTAAAAACAAAAAATTACGGATTAAAAAACAGTCTATTGTACATTATAACGCAAGAATTGTTGTAAGTCTCGTTAAATGGATGAAATACTAAGTGCAATCAATAATTTAATACAGTGCTTGGAAGAGAGACTGAGTCGTCATAATTGAATGCAATTAACTGATGTAGTTATTGATTCTGGTCAGTCTTTATAGGCATCCAATCGTTAATTCAGTTACCTTCAATTTTAAAATATGACGATAAATTTAATAGTTTAAAATTTGTTTTTTATTTTACATAGTAACACTAACCATGTGGATCTTTTTTAATTAAAATAATGACTAGTTAATTTACAAATCTAATGTGAAACAAAAGTAACAACTAAAAATCATATCAAAAGTATATAAAGTCATTAAAATAGTTTTAAGTTCTTTTAAGTACCTATTTACAAAAATTAATACCTTATTCTTTTATCGAATTTCAATGTAAAACCACAAATATATTTCTACAATGAAGTACTCTACTTATAATATTTTTACTTTTTTTCATGAAGACGTACAATATTATTATTATATTAATTTTCAATTTTTTTATAATGACATTTTTGTGTGATTTGTATTTTATGCTATTGATTTAATTTTTTTCAATTTTATAAACGATACTTTTATAGAAAAGTTAAAACGTACATATTTGTAAAAGATTGAGACAGTGATAAACAGTATTATCTTGTGTAATACTTCAAATGGACAGTGGTAAGTAATGAAAGATATATTCCCATTCAGTACTTTCTTAGATTGTCCAATTTCATCCACATTTGTCATCTTTTCACTTATACAATTTAAGTAATTTTAATAAATTTCTTTTAATCTATGAACAACAATTGTACCAAAAAATATTATTCCGAAAAAAATAAATGTGTACAACTTAGTATGCAAGTTATTTTACATACATAAATATGTAACTGATATATACGATTTATCTTTGTAATTAGTTTCAATATAACTTTTGTTCAGTTAAATTCAAGGAAGACTTAATATAAATCAGTTTTGTAAAAGCTTAAAAAACTTTTGATGCTAACCATATTTTTATAATTATACCTCATAATTCTATGATCCTTTAAAAAAGGGATTCATGAAACCATTGGATTACCAATCTATACTTCATTGCTTGGATATTACTGATGACTGTACATTGATCATCAATATTGACATAAGACATTTGCTTTTAAAAAATGCAGATATCATGCCTAGTCTTCATATAGGTGTACTTTGATTTGCCTTCTCTCCAAATTTTATGATCCATTCTATGTGACAAATAGCAGGTAGACTTCGCATATTGTTGCAAATACGTGTTGCCAGAGGAATTTTACGTAATTCTTGTGCGACTCGATTTAAGGACTTTCCTTTAGTTTCAGGATAAAGTAAAAATACATATACAATTGTGACGAGGCACATAAAACTATAGAATAAATATGTGCCAGCCAATGTCATTGTTCCTAAAAATTAAATATAAATTTTAAATAAAAAAATGGAATTAACTATTTTTTTCTTATTAATTAGTAAAATATTTACTTGTCATTTTTCCAATGGAATCAGAAAGTAACATGTGAACAAACCACATGACAATCACTGATACACCAACACATTTTCCTCTAATAGTTGCAGGGAAAACTTCACTAAGTGTTAGTAAAGGAACTGGTCCAAGCCCTAAGGCATAAGCAGATTCAAATACAAGCAGTGTAATCACTGCTAAAATTTTTAGTCCACCGGTGAGGCCATCAGTTGTAATTATATTCTGAGTCTAAAATTTTATTAGATTACTTAAAAAGTAAATTGTAAATAGAAGGATACATTTTCAAGCTCTATATTTAATATAAATTGTTCATTATTAAAAGAAACGTTCATTACCTCACAAGAAGCTTTTACTTGTGTCCAGGTTTCTGGATTTGGTGCAGTCATAGCCAGTGGCGTAGGTAAAAGTGGAAAAGGTGGTGGTGATCCAGTAGGCGAAATGGACTTTACTTTGTACAAAAATTCGTTTCCTACATTGTTCGTTGTTACTAAACTACATGGTTCATTAGGGAAATTCAATAATTCATCTCCCCGATCCAGTGTTGCTAGTAAGGATAAAAGAGACACAGAAGTCATACAAATAGTAGCTGAAGTTATTAGGGCCGTTCTACGTCCGCATCTTTCAACGACTATCAGGCACAAAACAGTGCTGAAAACACGAACAACTCCAAGTGCAATCATAGCTGTTACTGTAGCAATATCTGTATAAGAAAGCAATATTTTAGAAACTTCCCTTAATTATAATACTGAAATTGTTAAAAATATGAGTATTAAAAATTACTTGAACATATTCCCAGAAGGGCAAATAATCTTGGTGCATAGTAAAGAACTTGCTGTCTTCCAGTTCCTTGCCTAAGAGCCAACATCACCATCATAACTATAACAGTTTCAAAAACGTAAAACCAAGAATTTTTTACCGGTACTCTAGGAACATTCGCAACTCTTTTTAACATCATGAAGGATGGAGATCTTTGAAGGAATATAATTGTAGTAATGCAAGTGATTAGTGCAGGTACAGATGTAACGCCAATAGCAAAGCGCCATTGGTAGTCTGCATTTTTGTTAGCTGTTGCTATAAAAGTACAAAGTAGACCAACAGCAGTTCCTAATTGATGCAATGTTATGTTGCATCCCCTTTTAGAGGAATTAGAGACTTCAGCCATATAAATGCAATGAGCCATAGCTGATAGTGTTCCAGAATATCCACAAATATATCTTGCTACTAAAAACAAAATGTAATGGTTCGCTAAAGCTGATAACATTGAACCAAATGCTAGAAACACCAGAGAGGATATCATGGTAGCACGTCTGCCACATGTATCAATTAAAAATCCTGAAAATGTTCATAGAATTAATAATTAATTCTAGGTGTTTTAAAGTATGCAATTTTTTATATAATAAATAAATATCAAAGAATAATCTCACCTCCAAATGCCCCAGACAAACATCCAACAAACCACACATTAACAATCAAGGTTTCTGAATGACAGTCAATCCCAAATTCACCCTTAACTAAGGGTGCAATTTGTCTACCAATTCCCATATCATATCCAAATGCAACTCCTGCTAACGCAGCGACAATGGACACCAAAACATTTTGATTTTGTGTTGTTAAAGGTGTTAGATTTTTAGTATGCCTAGGTATTGGTTTTCTTAATTTTTTAGGTGGTATGTATTCATATTCCTTAAGAGGTGGTTTTATAGCTGGTGGCTCAGAGCTGCGATTAGAACTGTTCAATAAAATAGTTGTATCTTCGTCCTCCGACATTTTATCTGAAAATCTATAGATATTTTCTTAATAGATTTATATCACAAATTTGCAGAAAACAAAATTTTAAAATCATAATTATTATGTCCTTACAATTTACATCTACTACCCTTTATGAAAAAAGTAATTTCATTTGTAAGAAAGTAATTAACAATAATTTAAGCTGCCTTTAAACTTTATAATTTGCACATTACTACTTTCGGAATTCAGAATACATGTACATACTTACAATTAAGAAAAAAACATCAACTAATTTTCACGCTTTTTTCTCTCTAACGTCGAAAAAAAGCAACACGGTGTCCTTTAAAGAGCGAGCCCACGGAGCTCAATAGCAAACCGGAGCAACTCGGTGCATCGAGTGCATCGGCTACTTTGACCTCGGGAAAACAACAGCGCTGCCGTGAAACGTGTGCGAGGGGTGTGAAGAAAACGGAGGAGAAGGCGAGACGTGCGCTAGATAAGCGGCGCGGCGCTCGTACCTGCTTCGACTGGCCAAGAAATGGAGGAGCGGGCGCTTCTCGGGGTAGGTGCAGCGCTCGGCGGCTCGTTGTTTATTGACAGGGTGGCTGCTCGCTGCTCGCGACGATGACCCGACGCATGATCGGGTGGGCGAAAAAAACTGATCCCTCCTAGTCGGATCGCGCGGCTGCGAGCTGGAAGCGCAGGCGGTCGAGGCGAAACTCGCCACTGCTACTGTGCGCGCGGGGGAGACGCCGACTCTGCGCAAACGCGCATTCCACAGGACCTGCAACCAGTCCGCCTCGCGCGGCCGTGCAGTCGTATAGAGGTATTCCTGCACCCACTTACACTTGCACCTCGGCCTCCTTTATATCTGATTTTTTTCTTCAAGCTTTCAGGAAAAGTTTAGTACGTTACAGGTATCCTTTTACTTTTTGATTATTATTATAATATGCTGAATAATCATTTTTTTATACTTTTCATGATTGTTATATGATTAGATTTAATTTTTTGTTGTTTATTATTACTAATTTGCATAATAAGCGCGATACAAAAAACAAATTTAACTTCCTAACTAAAAGTTGGAAAATTTGTTAAAACAATTGAATGTAATTACGACAGAATTGGTGTCAATTACGATAAATTAAAATTAAGTATGAACTAGCGTAAAATGTAATTTCCTGCGTGAAAATGTTTCAAGGAAACCTAATTTCAGTTTTAAATATAGTTTAAATTTGTTAATTTTCTTTATTAAATCTTTACAATTACATTTAATTGACGGATTCATTAATTATTCCATTTTTTTCTCAAAAATAATTGAAACAATATTTGAAAATAGAATGTAATCTTGTAAAACAAATTATTTTTTCACAATTTATTGCGAAAGTACGAAAAAGTATCTACAACTTTATAAACGACACATCCCTTAGAACCTATTGTTTTTAAAAAAACAAATTCGCAGTCTTTTATTACTTAAATAAATACTTGTTAACCAATACATTCCAGTTTCCAGCTACATATAGACCTGCAACAGTCAACTGCGGGTTCGCGGCGGCTCGGAGCATGAAGAGGCCGCGCGAGTCGCGGCGCGCGTATATCGTCGATCGAGCTATCGAAGCAATAGTGAGTGTCCCGTCTGGCTGTGCAGCGCATTCGAAGTGCGCACTGGTCCGTCTCCGGAGGTAGCCTCTCGACGAAATTCTCGCGAGCCGCGCGTACGCATATAGGGTGCAGAGTTCTCCGGCCCCCTCGAAGATCGTCGCATCGGCCGTCGCAGCAGCGAAGTTGCTGCCTGTAGCCACACGCGACGTCGCCGAGGCTGACGTGCCCACCGCTGTCCCGGTGAGTGCCATCGCGCGCCCCAGAGCGGGATACGAAAAAGCCGACCGGAGCCCCCCGACCGACTGAGTATCGGGGACGCTCCGCCGATTAACCGTTAGGAGTATCCGCTCGGGCGCAACCGTTCGAACGGACCTTGTGCGCGTTTTTTTCGCTCGCCCTCTCCTCGTGCCCACCGCACCGACTTCCGTCGTTCGAGCGCATCGCCAGCCCGCTCTCCACGCCGCGCTCTATTTTCCGTGCCCTCCGCGGCTTTTCGTATACACCTCGTTGCTCGTTGTCGACGCGCCCGTGAACGCACTCCCTCTTTCTCCCTCTTTCGCGGTCTCTGTCGCTCCTTCGCGACGGCCGTCGCGACGTCGATCGACCGCGCCGGGATATACACACGGCCCCGTCCTTCGCCTCCTCCCCTCCTACCCCCCGCCCCTCCTCCTCTGACGTTCCGAAGCGGCTTCGAGAGGTAGAGGCCTCGCGCGCCCTTCCTTTTTTTTCGCACCGGGCTTCGCCTTTTATAGCTGTCGCATGGTGATAACGGAGCCGCGGCTGCACCCATGAGGTTGGGGCTGTAATACTTTCAGGACATTCAAATTTCGAAAGTGCTAGACACGCGCAACTCCCAAGTAATTGTTATACAGTTAGATTTGAGCGCACTCGAGCGGTCGGCCAGCTGTAGATGTTTACTCCGAAAAGAGTTTAATCGCGGTTCGTGCGCTCGAGTGATAACCTACAGATTAATTGTTTATTTATTTTTTATCGAAATTTCGAGGCGATTTATCTTGAATACACAAGTGTGCAAGTATGTTCTCGAGGAACAGAGTTTGAGATTTTAATTTTAAACTTGATTAAAGTCATTTTTATTTCTGTTCGTTTTGCATATCTTTTGTACCGAAGGAATTGAGTAGTTTAAACAGCTATGCTACTCAAATCAGATTATTTAGTTTGATTTACTTAATTACTATACTAATTTGTGGTTATTCACATTTTATTTTTTAAATACAGCCTATGAAATTTAGTCTTTGTACACAAATTTTTAAATAATTGTTTATTTTTATGTTTAAAATATTTATTCAATTTATTCTTAATTTCAGTAAAAATGGCTGTTAACGTTTACGCAACAAATGTGACGACTGAGAATCTCAGTCGTCATGACATGCTGGCTTGGGTCAATGATTGTCTGCAATCATCATTCTCTAAAATTGAAGAATTATGCACTGGTGCGGCTTACTGCCAGTTCATGGATATGCTGTTCCCTGGTTCAGTGCCCTTGAAAAGGGTGAAGTTTAAGACAAATCTTGAACATGAGTATATACAGAACTTCAAACTGCTGCAGGGAGGCTTCAAAAAAATGAATGTAGATAAGGTAAAGTCTTACGCTTTGATTTTGACACTTTAAAAAGGAATATTTGAGAAACACTTTAACTTTATTGTAGTTGTAAGAAAGTGCTCCTTATCTTATATTATATTGAAAGCACTACAAAAATGGTTCAGGTAATACCAGTGGACAAACTTATAAAAGGCCGTTTCCAAGACAACTTTGAATTTCTGCAATGGTTTAAGAAGTTTTTTGACGCAAACTATGATGGACGAGAGTACGAAGCATTTGAAGCTCGTGGCTGTATTCCTCTGGGTTCTGGAGTTGATGGCACTCATACCATTTCAAATTCACAATTAGTACCACTTTCTCAAAAAAACATTCAACAGAAGCATATTCAACCCAGAAATCCTGTACCGCGACAGCAAATGAGTACATGATTATTCTAATTAAAAATCCTGTAATCTCTTGCACTGTCTGTCGCATGTTAGCTTCTAGGGCATACACGGAAGTTGGTTCCAATGAGTTGTTTCACAATCATTTATCTCCATTTGATTAATTCTTATTTGCTGGCATTTTTTTGGCAAAATGTATTATAAGCAAAACAAAAATACTTTATTGAATTGATTTCAATAAGTAGAAAAATTGCTTAAATAATCAATAGTACATTGGATAATTTTTCATCGTATTTCACAAGTCTTATACTATATGTTTGGCACATTTTATAACTATGCAATGTGTACATATATTATACACACACTCACGCCAGTTAATATTTGTATATATTTACTTACACTATCTTTTACTCAGTGTCTAGTTATTCGTACAATTATCAATCCTGCAGTATGTAGTTTTCAGTTCCCTTTTTAACACCAGTGCAGCTAGTTCTGCATTAATTTTTTTATTTTCATTAGGCCTAATAATTGATTAAAATGAACAATTATTTAAGTAGTGTATGCTCATGAAATATTTTAAAGAGTTTCAGTGTATAATTTCATTTCTTCAAACCAGTTTTGTTTGCTCTACATTATTTCATACAATAATGTTTAATGTCCAGATGTTTAATTTCGTCAGCATTTGATTCAGTATTTCCAGTTTTCTTTCATTGAGTTAAAAAATATTATTTTATATTAATTTTATTTTAGTTAAATTTATTTTATTTTGTCATTCTATGAATTTTTCACACATCCTTTACAGATTGTACCGATCGATAAGCTGGTGAAAGGCAGGTTCCAAGACAACTTTGAATTCTTGCAGTGGTTTAAGAAATTCTTTGATGCAAACTATTCGGGAACAGATGTTTATGATGCCCTTGCAATGAGAGCAGGGGAACCTTTGGGAAGTGGTGGTAATAATGCACCTCGAGGTGGTGGAATGGTAAAACGGACTACCACAGCACCATCTAAACCAGCTGCTAGGACCGGTACAGTCCCAACAACTTTTTTTCTGATTTTTTTATCATACTCTCATCATTATTCATTAACAAAGTATCATTGAGTTAAACCAAATTTTAACATCACTTACACTAACTACTCACATTGAAAGGCTATTCACAATTTTTCATAATTAAGATTTAATATTTTTGTTAATGTAAAATATGTTGCTTTTTATTTTGTATTTTGGAAAGTGAATAGGTTTTTAATTACTATACTTTTGCAATTATGGATAAAATTTAAAAATCAAATGATAATGTACATAAATTGACTTAACGCTAACACCACTTATTGAAACAAATTATTTGCATTGGACGTCATTTTATCACGAAACACATAAAAAATGTTTATTTTGAGTAAATGCATATAAGTACAATTAAACTTTACACTTTTAACGATGGATATATTTTTTTTTATTACGAGTTAATTCATTATGAAAATTCATCTTAGGTGAGGGACTGCAATCTTCTGTCCAACTACCTGCAAAGTCAATACAAAAGACTAGTAATTATTTTTTTAAATATTTTTGAATCTAAACCTTTATTCTATTACTTCTTGTACTGTAAAACAAATGTGTAAACCCTCTTGTATTTTAGGTTAAATCAAGTAAATTTTGTATATCCTATTTATTTTATGGCATGAGTACTATACTATAATTTTGTAAAAATATTTCTAAACCTTTGTATAAATACCAATTTAGAGTTTGATGCATGTTAGTGTTGCATTAATCTGTTAGAATCACTTACAGCTTATTAATTTAAATTTATTATATTGCTAATCACTGTATTTATAAATTTCACTGATACTTTTAATACACCTATAATGTGCATTGTCAACTTTACATGTTGCATAAGTTATATTATTATATTGTTTATTAATAAATTAAATATCACTAAAATCATGATTTTTGTGCAGTAAGCAGAGCTCAACCAAATCGTGTACCACAAAAAATAGGAGGCATGGGCAATCGTGGAGATACAGAAAAATTCGAAGAACTGAATTCTCAGGTAATAAAGATTACTAAAAGATAATTCAATCTTGTTTACATTATACTATAAATTATTTATCAAAAACGAATTTGTCATCTAGATAATGGATTTAAAAGTGACTGTTGATGGATTGGAAAAAGAAAGAGATTTCTACTTTGGTAAATTGAGAGATATTGAAGTTATGTGCCAAGAATGTGACAACAGCGAAGCTCCTCCAATCATACAAAAAATCTTGGAAGTCCTTTATGCTACTGAGGTAATATTTATTTTAAATTATACATAAAAATAAAAATTCAAAATTATATAAAACAGTAATGCATTGAAATTTGCATTCTCAATGACATAAATTTTTCAAAATTTAGGACTTGCATAAAATGTTAATTAAATTCATTAAATTATCAAAAAATAAAATGCCATCATTTGTTTAAAAGGGCTACTGAATTAGTATTGAAGTTTTATTTATTTTTTATTTTTATATTTATTTTTTTTTATTTTTATAAGGCAAGTAGAATGTTATAAAATGATTTCAGGATGATGGACAAATCAATGAATGTGGTGATCAAACCTATTAATTTCGATTGTTTGAATGACTGGTCATTTTAGAGCTAAGGTAAAGCAATGTGCTGTACACTCGCATCCCACGTTTAATATTATGGTTATGTGGGCTAAAATGGTGGACCTATTCCATTTAAACAGAAGAGAAATGTTATAAATGTATTTTGTAAAATAACTCTAATAAAAAAATCCTGCTGGCATTTCTGATGAAATTCCAGCAAAATTTCACTTGTCCAAAAATTTAAAATTTCAGCAATGAATTTATAATTTTTTGAAAATTAGTATAGTTGTAATTTTATTAAAATTTAGTAATTATTAGAAAAGAATTTGAAATAGAAAAGAAAGAAACTCAACTAGATTACAACTGTATTTAGCTGAATTTCAACTGAAACTTCAGCTGGATTTTTTCAAGAGAAATTTTACATTTCGTTTTAAAATTTCATTTAAAATTATAAACGAATAATTGTAATTTCGCATATTGCATAAATATTTAAAACGACTTACAGTGATGAAATCCACTAGATTCCTAAATACCTTGGAGTTGGGATAATAATACCTGTGATAATTATCCTCACTTTTGTAAAAGTACTACTATCTAATCAACTAGGAAGTACATTGCATTACTAAATGTTTAGTACTGTAGTTCTTAAAATTGTTCTGTCTAAAAAATATTAATTTAAATATTTGTACAATAATGTTGATTGGTTTCAAATAATGATTTTATTTTGATTGTAGGATGGCTTTGCTCCACCAGAAGAAATAGAAGGAGACGATCAAGAAGATGACAAATACTGAATGAATCGATTTTTGCGATTCCATAGATTATATTTAAACATCTGTTTTTAAAAGTTCTTATGTCTTAGGTTACAAAATGAAGGAATCAGAATTCTAAAGAAAAAATTCTGGTATTATTTTTACGTGCGGATAGTCTTTTTAAACTTACTTGCGTTTGTACTATTCTTATCATATTATGTAAAATAAACTTTTTTTATTTGGTTCCATAACACTTTTTTTTTTCTTTGAAATTATCAAGTAGGTATACATGTAAGGAATGCTATTGGATTTGAATGTGAGCAAGCGCAAAGAGTCTGCTTAATTTTAAAAATTAAGACAGTCTATATGATAATTTATGTTAATAACTTTTAAGTTTTTATACAGCTTTAATTCAGATAAAAAAATCGAAATTCTAAAAAAATTAAAATTGAAACTTTAGCATTTTGCATTGATTATACTAAAATTAACAGTTTTTTAAAAAGGCACTAACAGTGAATCTTTTGTACTTTTTTTCAAAGTATTTTTTTACAGAAAATCATGAAAGCTGTAAAAAAGTATCTTTGCGTTGACTAATTTTAAGCTTGAGGTTGTAAGATCGTTTTTTACTACTTAAATTGTTCAATGCATTGCCTTTGTAGCTTGACCATGTATTAAAAAAAGTGACGTAAAAATGAGACTTGTTCTATCTTGTACAGAAGTTATAAATATAAAGAAATTTAACATATATTAAACTGTATGTAATCGGATAATCTTGCAATTGAAAAATGTAGTAATTATTATTTATTAATCAAAATTGATCGAAAGACTAATTAAAATTAGACCATTCTTTTTAAAAAAACAAACAAACTACAGAAAAAAAAATCTTTTTTAAAATATAACATTTCAGTTTAAAATAATGGATCTGACAATGGTATTAGTAGAAGTATCTAAAAAATATATTAAATACCAATAAAAAAATTGTAAAAAATATACAAACAATTTAAGGGTGATTATGAAATGTGTCTTACACACGAGATTTTTTATTTGTAACTAATTATATCTAAATTTATATGCACTAAACACGATATCTTTATTTAGAAAAGCATACTACTTACATTGACTATATTAATTGTACTCATGCATTACAAGAGATTATTCACAAATGTGCTTTCAATTTGAAATTTTATTGATGTAACCATCGTTTAATAAATGCGAACACTCAAAAAATATTTAAATTCGTTTTTTAACAATCATTCCTTAAAACATTTTCAGTTTTAAATTATGAAGTCAATTTTTATTTTCAAACTATATTTTTTTTTTATGTTTGAGTTCACTTTTAGTTTATGCTGAACTATGATAAATGTAATGAGTGATGTCTGGTGTTTTATTTTCAAAAACTTTCATACACCCATTGCATGTAGGTATATATAAACTTAGCATTTAATTGTGATCATATAGAAATAGAACCAAATTTGTCTGACTAGTTGTGGCTGTTACTACTATATGTTTATATCCTTGATTAAATATAGTTATAGCTTCTTTCCCCTAAATAGAATCTAAAAATTCCAATATTAATTTCACCTAAAAATATTGAAAAATCGATCTTTTACATATCCTGAAGAACTCGTAAATTTCACACTTGCCGGACATACCAGTGCACAAAATATTAGTAAATCGTTAAAAATTTGAATTGGCCCAACGATTATAGTCTTCGATTGTCGAACCATCATCGCAATAGGTATATCATATACAAATTCACACCCAACAGGGGGAGGGAGAGGGAGGGGAATTCGCGGCGAGAGGGGAGGTTTGGGCGCGAAACGAAAGCCGCGAGGCGGGCATTCGCGCCTCCCCGAGCGCCAGCCAGTAACCGACAAACCGTCCGAGCGTCATCTTCTCGCGGCCCTCTGCACGTCATAAGATACCGGCTGCACACGCACTTCTCTCCTCCGCCGCCCCTTTGTTTTCTTTTTAAGCTGCGACTGCGCCGCGTCGATAAAAGTTAATTATGCTTTTCGCAATTTCGCCGCTCCGATTACGCGGCTACTGACACGCACGCCGGGAAAGCAGCACCGCACGCCGCAGCCGGAGAAAGAGATACCGGACCGCCCTCGACGCCCTGTACGCCCTGCTGCAGGCATCCGTGCCCGGAGACGAGCATCAGTACTGTCCATTTCTGCACTAGCTGCATTGCAAGGTTCGTACGGCTTCATTTTCTCCTTTTGGCCCCCGCGTGTGTCTTAATTGACGCGATAAAGGAAGTTCGCCGACGCGCATATGAACCAGCAGCGATTTCAAATTTTCGATGTACATACACGAGTGACGGTTGACGGAGGGAGATCTCGAACGCCGACCATCTTCGCAAAATTGAAAATATGTAATAACGAATCTAGCCGGCTTGTGTACAGAAACATTTAATGATAATTCGTTGCCCTTGAAATCGGCCGTGCTTTCTGGCGAATTTGAACACGATGACTCAATCAGTGTGTTAATATTTCCAAGTTTTGATGTTTTTCTATATTCTCCATTTTGTCAACTAGATTTTAATTAAAAAGATAATTGAATTAAATTGCATAGAAATTGCATGGCGAAAGTGAAAAAGTACGTAAGTTGCAACAATTATTTACTTTACGTACAATAATAAATAGAGTTATACATATAACTACTTTATATAGATATTAGCTACATTTTTAAGTGGTGTAAACAATAATCTTAAATTTTTTATTTAGGTTTACTCTAAAGTTATTAATTACATAGTTGTAATAAATATTTTATGTTCATTCGCTGTATGTTATTTCGCACAGATTCACATTGCAGCGTTATATGATAAGTGAAATCTGTTTTTTGCTCGATTAATGTCATATAAAACAATTCTTTGGAAAATTACAGCATCAAAGGTGCCACTATAAATATAATAAGCTATTTAATGATTCTTTAATATTGTATACTTTATAAATAATTGCCTTGTAAGTAAACGAAATAATTCAAGTTTCTTATTAATGTTATTAATATAAAGAACCGTAATTAAGCTGATTAAGTGAACAGAACAAAAAAAAAAAGCTGTCGACACAAAGCTTTGAGTTTGATTATTTTGCAACTGATTATTTGAAATGAGTCGTAAAAGGATGTTTTCAGCACTTTTAATGTGCATGGCAGAGATAATCTATTAAATCGCATTCGATAAAATATATTGGCCGACAAGCAAAAATTTGGCGCACTTTGACCCGCTAAGCGATTTACACTGGTTTTTGCAAAAACGAGACAAACGTTGCATAATTCGTCGCGCCTTATCGTTTAACAAGTAAAAAAAAAAAAAAAAAGTATATGTAACCGCGACAAAAAAAGCGATCGATCAATAATATAAATGCTATTGCTACATTCTTGAAATTGTTTATCTTCCTTACTTGTAGCTACACAGTCGATTCATCGTCACATTTGGAAAGTATTGATTTTTGTTAGTGAGCGAAAAATTATAAAATTTTAATGCGTGAAAAGCTACAGTTAAAAAAGCATTTTGTAACAAATCGTATTTACTTATACCGTTACTTATATACTGAAAAATCAATAAGCAAAGAATTTTGTTCGTCTTTGGTCACTTCGTTTTATCGTGTTATTCATTGTTAAATTAAATGATGACAATCATTATATTACATAAATATATAGTAAAAATTCCAACAAGATACCGATTTATTTATATTTTATCATACATTTAACGTTCAATGTATTACCGCACAGTCTTAACTTAAAATTAAAATCACTGCAATTAGGTAGAGCACCAGAAATCGTTTGAAAAATATTGATGGTTTAATAAGAAAAAATGAAAATATTTACTTGTTTCATTATTTGCTTTGATGATCAAGATAAAAATAGATTTGAGTGAAAAAATGCAAATCACGTGCCTACACACGATACGTTAAATGAGATGTAGACGATTACATTATCTTCGGGACAAACGTCTATCAATAATTTTGACGTAATCTGGCAACGCGTCGGATTCTGTCTCAGTGTTTGGACTTTTATGTAATGTCGCTTCGCGTTCTATATATGTGAACGCATTGATTGCCGATTCGTCGTGGCGAGCACACAATTTTAGTAAAATCGGTACTTTCCTCGACCGAAGTATGACGTTAGCGTTTAAGGTAAGAGATTTTAAAATTTGAATAAAGTTTCAGATTTATACCGACAAACAGTTTTAAATTTTTACGTTTCCGCTGAAGAATATTTTCGCGTGTGCGTGCTAATTTTAGTTTCAAAAAGGGACTACCAAGTCTGGGCCCTCCGTCCGTATATACTATATACTTTGTCTAGACTAATTTCACGTAATAACTAACCACGATAATAGCTCAAAACCGGTTAAAAAATAGCATTTTTCTCGAAAACACTACATCTTGAATTAACAATAATTGTTACTAAAAAACGTTTTTAAAAAATTGTATATTTATAATTAATTATAAATACTTCTTAATCTTACACATTTGCAACATTTTTGTGAGTGAATGTGGAGCAAAGTTTATGGAATAATTTCAATTCTATTTATATAACCAATTATCAAAGAGTTAAATGTTAAAAGACTATCGATCTAGTAAACAGTTTAATAAAAATAATTCTCTGTGTATAAATAAAAAGGAGAAAACTTGCCTAATGCCACTCCGAAATAACAATGGGCATTCATCATTAACACTTTATTTTTATCTTCAAATTTGAACAATTGGACGAATGTAATAACCGGTATAAAAATGACCCTCGCAGTTCGCTCTTTATTTCATTTGTACATTCGCTTTCTCCATCAGTTCGTTATCGACGCTCGCGATGTTTACCATTTCTCACTATCGTCGTTATTTTCCTTTCGTCCATATACCTTAAATTCAAGACAAACGCCGTTAAGCTATCTTAATTAGCGAATGAAAAAAAATTCGCAGATCGGAACGAGTCGCTACTAAATGCCGAATGGAGAGTCAACATGCACCGAGCAATTAATTGACAGATTAGTAAGACCTAGAAAATTTATTGATCATTGCTATATTTTATCTCTTTTTCTCTCTCTCATATTTGCTGGTAGTATGACATGAATTAAAAATTTCAATTTTAGTCAAATAAACTTGAATGTATGAATAAATGATTGTACAATGATGAATAAATCATTGTATTCTAAAAATCGAGAAAATTATTAAAAAGCGTAGACATAATCTTTAAAAAAATACGCAGTCTTAACGCACTTTAGCAAGAGCGCGAAAGTTTTTGTCAAATGGCGAAATTATTACAGTAACGACTGATAAAGCGGAATCGGCGACATTATTTGCGCGAAATAAAATTTCCCATTTTCCCTCGACGGCGAAATAATTGAACTTTGGAGCATAACAACTAAATGACATATAAAGTCGCAGTCGAAGTGCCGCGCTATGGGACTCGAGTGTTATAGCGAATGATACGACGAGGTCGTGCCTTCTCGATATCGTTTATCGGGAGCCCCTTTCCGTATTGTTATTTATTTATAAACCGAGACGTTACGTGTGAGAAAGAAAGTCCGTCCGTCAGTCTGCGAGCGCGCTTCCTTCACTCGGGCTCCTTCGTTATCTTGTCTCGATGTAAGGATATCCGAACGGCGATTAGAATATACGCGCATATAAGATTTAAATCGCACTTTTATCTTTATCATTTTAAAGGTAAATTTTACATTTTTTTTTTCATTATAGTGGTTATTTTATTCCTCTTCCTCTTTTTAGTGTTTTCGACCTTATTGAATTATGTATTTTTCTCTTCGAGAGAATACTCGATTCGTTATATACTTTATACAAAAATTGATTATCTTAACCTAATATTAACAAAATGTCACATTATGATTGTTTATTGTATGTAAAAAATTTATTATCTAAGATAAAATATATTTGACAAATAAGTTAATGAAAATATATAGTAATTGATTTCTGTATCTTACAAGTAAAATCGTGAGAGGATTTTTCCACAGTTTTCCAATAAGAATTATCGAGAGAAACCGACTATTTAAAGAAAGTAGCAAAGATAACTTTAAAAATTATGACAAAAATAAAGTAAACGGTATTTTTATTTTGTCATCTACATTTTCTTAACTTGCTGTTGTGTTTTTATCTTACAGAGAGCAGTCGAAGAAGCGATGAGCATGGATAATAACATGTTTATGTCTGGCATGGAGTCAGTGGCGCAAATGTCCGTCGGACAAGCGGTTCTTAGGATAGTTGACAGGATACTATATGTGATCGAAAAATCTATACAATGGAGCTTGCCAGTACAGGAAGTTGCACCAGGTAATTATTACCAATCGGCTAGTTAATACCAAAAGATTAATTTCATTGAAAAAAATCATAAAAATGTATTATTACTTTTGTTTTCGGCAAAAGGTTGATGAAAATTAAAAACTAAAGCTTATTTAAAACAAGTAAAATGTGCTTTTTTAAAGCCACAGAAATTTGCAATATTTATTGCTTATTTTTTAATGAAATTTTTATCATATCATTAGGCGCACTAAGTTGAAAATATCACTGGATTTATTTAAGTAAAAAAAGTATATTCAATGTTGCGCATTGAAATTAAACAAAAAAATGTATTGCCTTGCAGACGAAAATGGGAAGGCATTCGGCAAAATGGAGTTGGTGAGGCCGCTTCCCTGGATCTTTTTTTTGCCAAGTCTAATTATGTTGCGCATGGTCCGCTTCGGCATAAACGCCACCGCAAATGTCCTTGGCTACCCCGAAGTTCAACCTTTAGACATGGTAAGCCCCTTGTTTATTAATTCAATTTAATACAATTAAATATGAAACGGCACTTTGTTTAAAATTAATGAATTAATTAATTATGAAAGCAATTGTAAAATATTTTTAAAACTCTTCGGTTTGAACGAATACGTTTCTCTATAATCATTGATGAATATATAGAAATTGAGTTGATAATAAGTCAAAGGGTTTGAGTTGCAATTTTAAACGAGGTGCAATTGTAAACGAGTGTAAAGTGTCCAATGAATTTGCTGTTTCATTGTTGAAACTTGATTTTTCAGATACACGTCGTGCAGAGAGGCCGCAGACGACTAAGGGCTATAAAAAGCAGCGGACTGAAAAATATGAGACTGAAAAAGATGCCTACTGTGAAGGTAAAATTCGAGAGCTTTTTTCTGTCGAAATTAAATTACTTTTGGAATCGATTGATTGCTGGTTCATTAAGTAAAAGTAGTGCATGATAAACAAAATTTTACGATGTGCATGCCGTCGTCGTTTTAGTGAAAATTAGACATTAACAACGTTAACTTACAGGAATAATATATGGCAATGCCCTTGTAAGTTACCCTTCATTTTCAGTACGTAGAAAAACTAATTATTAATTACCAGAATTAGCTAGTGAAGAATATGTGTATTTACAAATTTAGAAACATTTGCTTAATGTACGATAATTATAAGTATCAATAAAAGTATTACAGATTATCGGATGTAGTATTGGTTAAAAATCTGAGTGTCAATACAACATTTTTTAATACAGCAAGCATAAACATTAAAAGAAAAAGACAAAATGTTGCTCACGTTTTCTTTATAAATAAAACGAATTTTTCTTTTATACAGACACATTTTAATTTAATTTTTTTTATTCATAAAGAAAACGTGAACGATATTTACTTTTATATCTTTTAAAGTTTACTACGCATACTTCACTTTCGATTTAACTTTCAAAGTTCTTCTAAGATAGCCAGTATTGCAAATGAAAGAAATAAAAAAGTATCAGAAAATATAACCCTAAGCGTTAACCAGCAAGCAGTCGGTTCGCGTGCATGCAAGCGCGTCTCGTTGTGCAAAGTCTATGGCGCGTTTAGGCGGCTAAAGAAAAAAGTCCTTGAATGATCTCGAAACAATCCTTAAAAGCTCGATAAATTCGTACGGTGGTGGTGGGTGTAGGACAGAGCGATGAGTATGAAAGAAGCAACTAAGAGTCTGGCTAAGTCCATTAGACTGACCCTATCCACACTATCTTGTCTGGATTCTGGATCCAAAACATCACCGTCACCGCCTCCAACTAAAATACGCGTCTCTAGTATCCTTGACGGGGTAAGTCTTATCTATACTCTACTCTAACTTTTTCACCTCTATAAATTATTTATTTTTTAAATAGTTTGCATTTTTTTCTTGTATTATGTACATTTGTTCTTTCTTTTTATACTAACAATGCATGTTATTCTATTAAGTGTTTTTGTTATGTAGAAATATTTGTAAAAATAGCAGGTATTTTACAACTATTTTATTAGAAATATTGAATCAATACTGGTCATTTATTTAACAATTCCATTGGTCATATGATACAATGAGATAACAGTAATCAAAGTACTAAAGAAATCAATCACATACATACTTTATAAGTTAATCGACTTAACTTATTAATCTTAAGGATTCAGTTCATAATATTTACTATTCTTTTACTTCAATAAATTCATTCTTTTATTTCAACAAAGTTATTCTTGTAATTGATTAAGTATTGCTTCAGTTTTTTTAATAGTTGTAAATTTTTAGTCTTTCTTTTCTTTTCGTATGTGTAGTGTAGATTGGTAGTGCCCATTACATTTTGTTTGTTATATAAATACATATTTAATCTAAAATAAGTTTATATATATAATTTATTTTTCCTTATAGAAATATAAGATTTTATACTACTAATTATTCCATGATTCAAAGAATTATTTAAAATCGTATCACCATAGAAGTGTATAGAAATGTTAATACTGTTTGACTGATATTTTAGAGACCAGTGTCAGATGAAAAAACTTGGCACGAAACAAGTCCAACGACTGACAGTAAGCGCAAATATTCGGAAATCAGTTCCGGGGAGGAATCTGAAGATGAGCCTCTGCTGTCCAAAATCGATAGACTCGCCAATCTTGAAGATGAAAGCGATGACGATTTCAGTGTAAGTAGTATAAACTATAGTGTACTTGTTAATTTGTTCACAGATAAATCTCGAAGTAAATTGCATTTTATTTACATAATAATTAAATCGATTAATGAAATCTACTTTATTAGGTAGAGCTCAGCGAACATTACGAAAAAGTGTCTTGATTTTTTGCACACTTTTTTTTATAAATGACCTTACATCAGCATAAATTAGGAGGGTGAAATCAACGATTAATCTGACAGTGATAAAAGCCCCCTCGCCTTTTTCTCATTACCGAGAAATTCAAAAAAGAAGTTCCGACGATACGACTTTCATTCATAAAATGAGTCGGTGAAATTGAATCGAACGAGAAAACAGCGACATTTTTCCACGAACTCGGCCGTGATTCACGATTTTCGCGATGAGCCTCAGCCCTTATCGTTCGCGGCACGTGCCTGTCGATTAACAGGAGGCTGCGAGCCCGAGCTTGCGCGAGGGACCTTGAGACTTGACCCTTCCTCGCGAAGATAGCCCCCGTATGTCTTTCACGCCGATATAACTCTGCCTGTCTCACTTTTATTTTTAGTTATCGGTGCATTTTGCGGTATAAAAATGCCGTAAATACATGTCGTGGCTGACAGCTTCGAGACCGGCGTAAAATCTTAATAAAAATGTAAAATAATAATGGACGCGACTATGATGTAAAGTTCGTTATTATGTCATGAGGATTAAAAAGAAAAGAGAATAATTTTAATGAGCAAAAATAAATATTGTTTAATTTTTAAGATTTAAAATTATTTTAAGGTCTATTATTATAGCACAAGTAAATATTAAACGGTTAAATCTATTATACGACAAGTTCAATTCAATTTTTAAAATAATTGAAATAAATTTAACTAAAATTTCTGTTCATTTTATGTTTTTTGCAATTAAAAATACAATTATTATGTAAAGTTTCTTCAATCAATCAATAATAAATAAAAGGGAAACAATTACCTTAAGAATCTGTTTATTTTTTAGCTTTCGAATATATCATCCTCAAGCAGTGAGACCAGTGAATTATCCAACGTCTCCGAGGCGGATGTGAGTATCCCATTGAGTGAATTGCACGACATCAAGAACGAACAAGGAGAATTGGAAAGAGTTTGTGAAGATATCACCTGCAAGAGGTCACGGTGCACCGACATACTGCACGTAAAGAATCCCAATACCATTGATTCATGACAGCTTTAATATATACACTTGTCACGCATTCCATCCATAGTACCACGGATTATTACATTAGCTTTTAGTTTTTTTTAACGATGCATGTGTACTTAATTTTTCACTATAGCTTTAACGCGTGAAGTTTTGCGTTCGTTGTATGTTTTTTTAAACAGCGTAAGTTAGTCTTAACCAAATCACCCTACGGTGATTTTAAATTCTATTTTATTTTCTAAATTTTAAATAGGTATCAAAGTAACAGATAATGTTATATCAAAGAATTATAATTATAGAAATAAAATGTTCTTTAAAAAGATATAATTTAATTTTTTTATTCACTGACATCTTTCACTTTTAAAATCAATCAATATTTTATATTTCCACTGTAATTGTTTCTCATAATCGCTACTTCAACATTTGGACTTTTAACTTTCAATGTAATCGTTCATGCTTTCTGAACATTTTATTATAAAGTTTATAAAATTAAAAATAATTAATTATAGTGTCAAAATTATGACATGTTTCGTGTTCTTTGTAGAAAAAAAAGGATGATACGGTAGAAAAAGTCGACCAGAACATCTTGGAGAATAAACCTGAAGATATCGAGGTGGAGAAGACTTTCTCAGCCACAAACGGTATTAATACCGACGTAGATACTGCCTTTTATTCTCCAATCAGTTGGAAAAGCTTTTCCCCGGAACCTATAGCGGTGCCTGAAAAAGGTATGATGACTGTTATTTTATTGATTGTATAAAAATCGTTAGTTCAACCAAATCATGTCTGTAATAAAAATGATAAAAATTGCTTCACGCTTTGTATATTTGTACATGTCACGTGGATTTGAGTGGACTGAACTGTGCTCAAGAAGCTCGATGCCTTAAAAGTTTAGCGATATCATCTCCAGAATGATTTAAGTGCTCTTGATGATTTAGAATCTTATCAAAGTTATCTGAAATGTTAACACTTTATTTCTAAACCACTTCCTGATATTTCAATGATTTTTAAAAATTAATTAAAAAATTGCGATTAATTTTGAATTTTGCAACTTTTAAATAAATGCTCCAAGTGCAAAAGAACAAAACCGTAATAGTAGCAGTTCAGTCTCATCAAACTCATTATCAGACGCGCAATTTTTTCTCGGGTGTTTTGTATATGCTCTGCAGTGGAGGCAGAGGACGTTTTGTTCGTGTTCCGGCGCCATGTGAACGATAAGGTGCACACACTTTGAACTTTGACACCCGACAATTTCATCTTTTTCCGTCTTATCGCACCACTCTCTAGAATGACGATGCTACTGTCGATTCTCCCTAGACATTTATTTCTCCGTTGCATCATTCAATTATGCTATATTTATTTTTTTGTTAAGAACCTTTATTTATGCATAAAACGTGGGCATTTTTTAAAACTATCGTAACATTTATTTATCATTGTTAAAAGTTAAACGATAGTTTAATATGATTTCATTTACAGATGATACTCCGATTGATGATGAAGAAAAATTAGAAGAGGTAACTAACGGCGAATTAAATAATGATGACAAAGAGAGTAATGAAGACGGTGAGTTAGTGAAAATAAATCTTAATAAAATACTATTATAAAATGTTTAATGTAAGAATATAACAAAAAAAAATAAATTTAACCTTTAAAAATATTTCATTTAAAAACTAAAAGGAATTGATTTTTTTAGACAGTAATAAGCCATCCGTTGAAGGTGAAGACGTCATTAATGGACACATGAAGGATAAGCAAAAAGTATCTCAATCCAACGGCAATAACAAAACTCATAAAAACAAACGGGGCACTCATGGCAATCGCAAGAAGAAGTAAGAGAAAAATGGGAAAATGATTGCGTTAAAGTACATTATCATTTGCGACGCACTCGCGCATCCGTATTGTGCATTTTACATAAACACATACATGCTTACGTAGCTAATAAAAAAATCAAGACCGGCGCATCTCAAGTTATTATTGTTCAATATAACTAAATCGCGTTATTATCGAACAATATAACTAAATCGCGTTATTATCGAACAATATAACTAAATCGCGTTACTTGTGACACATTATATCGCTTTTCACTTCTTTCCCCGACGAGTGCCTTATTTATAAGTGAACATTTGAACAAAATCTGTATGACTGCACACTACATTAATCGATCCAATTGCTCCTTACCCTGGTGTAAATAATCATGTAAATAATTATCGAGGAATGGTGAAAAATGTTTATACTTATGAAAAATGGTTAGAAACAAAACGTTTTAGATACGTTGCATTTCGCATGTCCTTATAACATTTGCATTTTTTTCCTTTTTTTATTTAATTATTCTGAGTAAATATGCATTTTATCTAATTTAAATAATATACGATTATTTGATAAAGCAAACGTTCTAATATTTTATCAAATTAACATTAATTTTAGTTTTTCGAGACAAGAGTGGTGCATATGAAGAATGATAAGAGAGTTCACGTGAATGTAAAATAATATGATGAATATGATTGTATGTATACGGATAAGATTGATTTTGTATGCACATCATTTTCATTTGTTACTGTTGTTACTAATTCTGCATTCTCTACTACATTTAGTATGTAATTCAATATATAATAATAAATTATTTTATTCTCTAAAAATGTGGGTTGCAATATTCATTTATATATTTTAATAAATAAGCAACTTCGAGTATTTATTCTAATAACGTACAATTTATTGAACTTACAATACACTCAATTGAAATAGGTATAAATCATAAATCTTATCACAACTGCCGTTTGTTATGCGTTGTCACATTACATGTGGTTCGTCTCTCACGTTACTGCGTTTTCGTCAATTCGGAAATCAGATGTCATACGAATGTCATACGAAAGGTGAATTTAAATGAAGAAAATATAAGTTCTGGTGAAATTTTTATTTAGCAATTACGTTTTCATATATGAATAAAAGATTTTTAGCACACAGAAATGTAACTTTTGTTGTTTAACTCGTGCCAAGTGCACATTAGTCATCTTTACTAAATTATTATATTTTTCAAACGCACTTTTGTTTCATTACTAGCAGCTGTGTAGTAGTAATCTATTTTATTGTTGCATTTCGTGTATCGAGACCAGTTTTGCAAAACAATGAATATACCAATTCTCCTCTTATATCGCTTATACACCTAACCAACTACTAACATTTCATTTTTTTGTTTATTTTTTTACATTTTTCGAATTTTTTTTGGATTTTCATAATTTTTCGTGTCTGTTAATCTCGTCAATACTAAAGAGCGCATTTATTAGCAAAAATTCTCGTATGTTAATCGATTGGGAATAACCAATTAAGATATCTCTCTTAACCTCGCAAAGTTAGTAAACCTATTCAAAAATTAAACTAATCCTAAACACTAAATACAGTGCTTAACTGCAGCAATAACAAGAAAAATAATAAAATAAGTATGTTCTTACATTAACACGCAAGAGTTAAAGTATAATGTTGACAGCTTTAAAAAATGTAAGGTATAAGAAATAGTGAACAAAAATTGACTATTGTACCTGTTGTTGAACAAAGTAATGGTATAAAAAGATAGCAGCTTCATAAATTATTCATTCAATTCAGTGCTCTATCAAGTGCTGTCTTTGACATATCTTAAAAAATATACAATATAATACTTGATACACTTTTGCAACTGATTACTGAATATGTTTAAAGTAAGAAAGTTTTTATGAAATCTAAGAAAAAAAAATTGTGAAGACACGTACAGAAGAAAAAAATACTGCGAGCGAAAATGAAACAAAGTGACGTCAGTAACCAGTTTTAAGTACAGCACAGCCACTTCAGCAGGTCCAAAGAATCGTAAATTGCACACTTGTAGTCATTGGAGAATAGTCATAAAGCTTGCACCTTCCTTAAAGTCCATACAAGAGATTACATAAAATAAAAGTATCTAAAAACTAATGTTGCTTCATAATGTTTTAGTGGCCATTTAAGCGGTAAATGTAATAAACCTCGGAATATAATGCTATCAATAATCATAATAATTTTACGCACATTAAACAATTAGAATCCGTAACTTATTATCTAGCCTACCTAGGAGATACCCAATCTGCCACGTAATTAACATCGAGTTTTGTCGGTAATAAATTTCCTTAGCTATTCAGAGGCGAATCATGTCCAGATGTTGTTAGACAATCAAAGAAGACCACTGAACTTCTTCGAAATACGTGGGATAAGCTTTTGTGAGCGTTTTATATCTTACGAAATAAATCTTAACATTGTGATCAAGAGAATGAATCGATCTTTTATAGCTGGTTGTACACAATCCTACATTTTTAAGCGACTATCTGCCTTAAACCTTCACTCCATAATTTAACGCTTAGGTCTTGTTGTTTTTCTTGTCGAGATTTTATTTTAACTTACTAAAGAAAAAAAATTTACGGATAAATTATTAAAAATAAAATTGCTGCTTGGCAGAATTCTCACACTACTGAGAATCTGCAGCATAAGGCGCATGCAGCAAACTAAATATTAAACCATGATAAAAAGTTTCTGGATTGACGTTTTTAAGGTGTTCTGGATATACGCGAGTGACAAGTTTCTTGATGATATGATTAGAACCTGTAAAATAAAAGTATGGAGTAAATGCAAAATCAAAATACATATTGTAAGAAATTTGACAACCAACAACTTTTTTAGAATTACTTACGTTTTGTAAGAGATATAAATCACTTATAATAATGTTACATCTGATAACATGAAATACATTATTATAAAGTGAATTTCGTTCTTATAAATAAAATTAAAATCTTCAATAATGTCGTTGGGAACAATTTTCTTACTTAAAATAAAAATAACCACAAAAAAATAAACGTTATGATAATAAAAATAAAATAAATTACTGCTAAAAATCTATTTTCGGCTTTGAAAAAATCCAGCAAAATCCAATAATAAATATTGTTCAGTAACAATAAATATTTAATTCATGCTGCTTTTCCATTTCTCACTGTTTATTTTCAATTTACAATTTTGTTCAATATATCTCCACTCTTTCCAAACTCGGATAAAGTGAGCAGTGTAAAAATAAAATTGCAAACTGGAAACAAACGGAGCAAGTGGCTAACCGAACTTCAGAACAAGAAAAAAATCATTCAACAAACACTACAAATAATTATTAAAATATGGCAATAAAAAGTGAATTCTCACTCAAACAAACGAAATAAATTTGGTAAATGATTTTTCGCTTACAAACGCAGTAAAACAAAAACAGAAAAAAGAAAATAAATAAAAGATGACGATGAGTACCTATGCGTTAAATTAAAGAGGACCGAGAGCTGGCTGGCCGATTACTCAATGGCATAGAGCATGTAGAGATTGCCGGTGTCGCTGCCCGGTGGGACTAGAGGGTGGTCGGGTGGCAATACCGAGAAGCCCAAGAACATGAAGGTGCGCACCAGCATAGCTAGATTGTAGGAAGAAGACAGACGGCTGTTAGATGCGAAGCTCGGCTCGTCAATGTATACCTGATCGGCGTCGAACAACGGTATGGTGTAACAATTGCTACCTCGGTCGGTGCGATCCTTGCGCAAGCAGACGACGATGTTAGTGCAGTGCAGCGTCTCCTCGGCATATTCCAGCAGCGACACGAAGCCCTCCTTCGAACCCTCGGGCAGCAGGCAGCTGGGCACCCGGATGTAAAGGGTGCCGCGCCATACCACAGTTTCCCATTCTACCGATGTACTCTCCGTCAGTTGTAGATTGAAGGTCAGACGTAGTGATTCATTGTTCTTCAGTGCTTTCAATAATTCATCCTCCTGAAAATTGAAAGGGCACTTTTTCATTATTTATGCTTTAATTTTTCATCAGTGCAAAATTATAAAACTTATGAATTGTAGAGCAATTAATTCTTACAATCATTTGTAAGAATTAATTCGGTTACATTTTACTCTTCAAACAATTTTTTGCGTGGATTTAATAGACCATTAATTATTTGATTACTTTTCATTTCTGAAACATTTTATAATTTCAAAGGATGTGGTAATAACTCTTTTTAATTTCCACATTAACAATTTCCTTGCTTAGTATGCACATACATTGTACTGTCATGTTTTAATAAGCTCATAGGCTTCATATTGGCCTAATAGATCTATTATGCTTCTCAAATTATTTAAAATAGCTATTTAAAATTTGTATTATAAATTTTAACCAAGTTAATATAAAATATTTTATAATTTCATGAAATTCTAAGAAAAAAGACAATATTTCCGGCACTGATATGAGTTAATTTAGTGACTGGGCTAAAAAGGATATCAGTAGTAAAGTGATTTATAACTATGCCATTTATCAGTCTTGATCAAATTTATCTAGACATTTATATTGTGTACATACTTGCACAATGTGGGAGCTCACAGAGAGCTGACTCTGCTTTATCCCCACGCCGCGGCTCTCTGTGTTGACTGTAGATACAGACAATGCGGCATGGGGCGCATCAGGACCACCACAGAGGCCCCACACCCAGCGTTATACAGTAGTGTTGAAGGGCTCTAGACCCTTCTTCCAAAGACTCGTCAACACACTTACTAGTCATTTCACTGAAACAAAAATTAATAAGTATTAGTATTAATTGAAATCTAAATTTTTATAATTATATCTTAAGTATTTATGAGAAAGATATGGAGCTAATTTGTATTGTAGTGATAAAATCTTTACATCAATTAACAGTGGAATTAACGATAACATGTCTCAACACTGTCAATATCAATACACAATCTACATTATTAACACAAAATATTTTGAAATCTTTAAATTATGTTGATTAAAACATATTGATAGTACATTTGAGTAATTACAAATGATAACAGAACTTGGTAAGACGTTAATAACAAATTAAAATTGATGCATAATGTATACAAGGAAAATAAATAAATAAGATTAAATTTAAAAATGTAATAAGCACAGGAAATAATTTTATAATTTACATTATTAAGAAAAAAATTAATTGTAAAGTTATCCTACTTTTAAACAAATAAATATAGTATTAATTTTTTTACCAAAATAAATCTGGTGCCATTATTATAAATAATCCTACTATTTTTTGAAATTTTTTTTTAGCACAGCAGTGTTACTCTCTCAAATGCAATACGACAACTGCAAAACTGGGCAGTGTCATGAGTTATACTAGCCTTATGTATTAAGTAACAGCAATGAATCCTGTTAGATTTAAGAAGAATAAAAGTCTTCTTATGTATATGTTTGAGCTTACAAACAGAGATACATTGTTATGTAAATACACCAGTGAAACGCATGAATTGTTCCACTTTTAGAAAGATTAGTTTTCGTTGATAAGATTAACTGACTCATCACTAAATATGTATTTTAATTTTTCTGTTACATTTGAAATATAATATAAAAAAATGTAATGTATATTAACATTCCTTTTAACTCAGTGAGTAAAGCAGACTGAAATATCCTTTATTACCAAGCATACATGTAGTATTCAACTTATATATTTAACATTTTATAATAGAATTAGTATTATTATAATTATTATTTATTTAGCAAGTTTAAGAAATTAAAGTACATAAATAAGAAAAAAAGTTAAAAAAATTAATAACTCAGGAATTACACTAAAATAAGTAGTTTGAAAAAATTAAAAAAAATTGATTTTTGTAATTATAATTAAATATTTGTTCTTTAAAAGCAATTAGTTTATTATTTTTTATTGTAAACAATTCTGTATACTTAAATTAAAGTACTTTACCTTAAAAAGGGAGCCATAATTTTTACTAATGTAAAGAACTAAATGTTTTGTAAAATACTAATTTGTTAATTTTTCTTTAAAATTTTATTCACTCTTCACTCTAAAATGTTCAATTGATTTAATACACAACCATATAAGGAGCCTCAATTTTGATGCCGATTTGCTTAATAAGGAATTTTATAGTTAACTGTTAATTGAAGAAGTGAGCTCGATTTATAAAGGCCCGAGGAGAACCCGTGGTTTAGGAGGGGATTGTCAGATACTTCAGGCGTCATCTCAATGGGCATTTGGCCAAAGCAGACAAATGTGTTTTCGTCGTTGAGAAATGTTGGCTCTTCAAGTATAATACAAGTGTTTGGTTAAAAACTTGGTTTTACCCTAACTTCAATCCAATGCGTGAAATGAACAATTTCTCTAAAACGCATTTTCTATTTCAAATTTCTTGCATAATAACTGTAACCCAAATTTATGCAAGAAAATAATATTTGAAGTATTTTTGCCTTTTCACAGTTTAAATTATCAAATCATAATTTTTTATTATTATTGAAGAATTTTTTTTTTTAAATTTACTAACTAATTATTTGTTTTACTAATTTAGTTTAGTTTCTAAATGTTTCACTTTCTATGGCTTCAAAAACTTTTACAAGCATATGCGCAATTATTATAATATTCTGCAAGGTATACAATAAAATGGAAATTAATTTTTTCTTATATTGAAATTTCAATTCTGCTTAAAAGTAAAAAAATATTAATAAGTTTAAGATAAGAGTTGTTCTAAGCTTCTTATCTTGTCTACATATTTCAATGATAAGCGAAATCTTCTGAAGATGAAAGTACAAATTACAAGTATTTGTACACATAGTTTCTGTTACTGTTCTACTGCAAAAATTTAATTGGAAAACAAACATTAGATCTTATTAAATCAATTTTTGCTTATTTATAATATGAGTAGTCAAGATAATATCAATTTAGTAATCAGACCTTTGATGACTATATAATCTTGTAAAATCATTCAGATTATATGTCCGTACTAATTTTTATTGGTATGTTTTTATCAATGATAACCGATTTTGTTCATTGATAAATTTGATAACGTTTTTCATTAATGATTTAATATTAAACAATATAAAAAATGATTGATATTTATTATTATTTTTAACAAAATTTATTCTGGTAATTCTAAAGAATCAGACTTCTTTGTGTGGATGCCTTATATGATTCTTTATCTCTACAATAAATGAAATCAAGATTACACAATCAGAATTAATAACGTAGTCAAACAGTTAGTAGAATGTCATTTTACTAGACACAGTAAGATTCCATGTTTTCAAGATTGTTCTCGATTTTAGATTAAATTAAACTGTTTTGGTAAAAAAATATTTTGTTATTCCAATTGATGGTTTTTCTAAAATAAAAACAAATGTAAAATATCTTGCCAGTCTTGGCCAGTGGCAACACAGCAGTTATACGATAGAAGCACGGTAATCATTAAAGCTTTGATAAATTGATACATTTTGTACTTGACTCATGTCAAAGTGCTCTGTAAATTATTGCCTTTGTTTTAAAGCACCTAATTCATGCTCAATGCTACATCCAACTATTTGATCTGCCATTATCAGATTTCGTGTAAAATAAAAAAAACACAACTTCGTCATCGATTTCATCATTTATCATTCATCGAAGTAAAGTAATAAGGAAAACGAAAAGTGTATTTTGATGCAAATTTGAGACACGAGTGTAAGTTAAATATACGTGATTGCTTCACACCGCGCAAAACAATGAACTTTCCAGTTTCGCGATGCAAAGCATCAGCCTCGGAAATAAGTCAGCAGCTGACGAGCGAGGTTCCGCGAGATAAGGAAGGTATGGTTTTCAAAGCGTGAATAATCTAATCGGAGCGCGGGCCGTGTAAATAATCCAACGAGACGTGTCGTTTTGGAATCTCCCGAGGCGCGCTCCGGAACGTCGCCCACCGTAAATCATCGACGGTCAATCACGAGGTTAGCAAACTTGTTGACGTCGTCGTCGGAGCTCGTAAAAATCTCGCTACTTCAGCAGCACGCTTTTTTAAAGTCCCCCCGGCGGAAAAGCGCGAGACAAAGACCTTTAACTCTCTTCTCGCGGAGAGACGCTCGGAGGCGAATGGGGGGGAAGGTGCATAGAGGGAGGGGGGAAGGAGGCCCGAAGGGGACGAGGTACTCGAAGATTCTGGAAGTCGGGAGGCCGTTCGACCGCGGAAAAACGTCGTCCCCGGGGGGTCGCACCCCCCGCGAGAGGAAGGCGCACGAGGTGCTCGCTCTCGCGGCCGGGCGCGGATGCAAATCGCCAAGATGGCGGAGCCCCGGATAGAGAGAGCGAGGTGCGGGCGGAGAAAAGAAAAGGCACGTACGTGTCGGCCGTCGGGGGAAAAAGGCGGCGCCGCGGCCATCGGGGGCTGCTGGCCGCGGTGTGTACGCTCCTATCAACGCACGCGACACGGTGGATGCACGGGTTATGCGGTTTATAATGCGGATGCGATATGCGGATACTCACCAATTACTCGAAATTAAACTGGGCATTATGTCTTCTTTTTTACTCGAATTACTTAAAATTATATTAGAGTTAATACTCATGCTTCTTTTTTCGTAAAATCTTGACGACTTGAACGTGCACACCGCGCGAGGGTAAATTTGTTAATACTCGATTGCTATTCGGTGCAAAGAACGGCGCAGTCCGATGCCTTCTGCCTTTTGGTCGCCTTGCGCCTTGCGCGAACGTCTAGTCTCTCTCTCTTTCTCTCTCTCTCTCTCTCTCTCTCTCGCAACACGACGAAATACAACTATATAGTGGGAGAACGGCCCTCGAGCCTCTCTCTCGTTCCAGTCCAGTGTACCATAAGGCCGTCTCCCTCGTCTCGCGTGTTTTTCCTCTCTCCGCGCACACCAAGCTGCGCGCGCCTCCTCGGGTGAAAGACGAACGCGTGATTCCCGATACACGCACGCCTCTGCCCTCGACTCGGTGTGCGTGCGCACACACAGTAAAGTGCGTAATGCGTAAGGCCACTTCTCCACTGCGTTTTCGTTTTGACTTGGCTGCGAGAGATCCGTGACTTTTACGCACGGGAGTTCGAATCCTTTGAGCTCGTTTTTGGCTACGTGTACGCGTGCACGTAGTTGCTCTCGTCTATACGTTTTTAAGGAAAACAAATGCGTATTAGGCTGCGTCATTTTGAGCAGTGGGTACAATATACGTACTTACGGTGTAGAGCTTTTTATTGGTTCGATAATGTATGTACATACGCGAGAGATTGTTGCATACACATCGCGTATAGCAAAATGAATGCTCCAAGATAATTGCTTTGGAGCAGATGGAAATTGTACTTAATTGTAGCGAATATGAGATGATAGAATTTTCGATGCGTAAGCAAATAGTTGGCAATGCACGATAAGGACAATTCCGCGTAAAAAAATACGATATTTACATTCTTTTTTGTTGTTTAAATTTGGAGCTTTTGATTGTTTTATTGAAACGTTCGGAAAAATAAATTTTACCTTCTAATATTCAGTTTAATGTTATACCTACTAAATTAAATTTTTTTTCGTGGTGAGAATGTTACTTGCTTCGATGTAGGTATAAGTGCGCTATAATGAATTAAATTTTGATTAATGATTTATTATAATCTGCAGGTACAATGTTCTGAAAAACGTTTTTATACCGTTAAAAGAAATGTCTACGAGCTGCATACTTTGTGCGCTTACGTCACGTTGAGATAATTGAAAACGTTTTCATTGAATATAAGCTTTTTGACGAATGACACATTCATTCTCAAAAATACGTTCAAGGATGTTTTAAATGTACTACTATATGCTACGCTGTCAACTAAATATCTAATATTATTGCCGCATTTAATTGTTTTACATATGTGTGAAGATAACGCTTATAAAAAAATTTAATGCATACTTTTTGTTGTACAATACTTGAACTGTAAGTGTGTAGTGTAATATAGATCGATATAATACTATTAAATAAAAGTTACACGTATTTAAGAAAAAGATTAGTGCATCGCGTGTAGGTACTCATAAAGATATATTAAAAACATTAAACAAAAATCGTTTTGTTCATCGGATCGCTTCCTAAAGATCTTCAAGTTTCTACAAAGCTCTTTGGATTTGAAAAAAACATTTACATTTATTTTTAAATTTTATATTTAAAATTTTATTTTTTAGAACTAGAGGAAAAAAACTTGCGTAAACAATACTTTCTTTAGTATCTTTGCCTCACGTGAAAATCAGCTGTCCTAATAATGATCGAAAGATACATAAATTCTCGCTTATCGGATGCGTCATAAATTTAACGATTTAGTATTCCAGTATTTAAAAAGTCTAATTTATAAATATTTAGGTATTTTACGAAGTATTTTAATATGTTACTTATATATTAATATATTATATACTCGTGGTGGAACTATTCCAATGTCGCGATGCAATACTGTAATACTGATAATTTCTTACATTATTTAGATGAATATCCAAGTGGTTTAATTAAGCGTATGTAGAATCTTCTTTAATTAAGGGAACTATTACCGACTAAGCGAAGCGATATTTTATTGATATTTCTAAAATTAACGCTCAGTGACAAAATCCCATCTTGTGGTGCTGGGATTTTACACTCAGTGCTGTTCAAACATTTTTTTATGCGTCATGATTCGAACAGTTTATGATACCATTATTAAGCTTTAAATCATTCTGAAAGAAAATTTTTCTTGTTTATGGATGACAAAAATATATTTCTTCACAGAGCGCGTAGATTCTTCCAATCAATTAGTATTTACTGTTTGTGTTTAAGGTAATTCGTCAATTGATCATTTTTTATAGATTTTTTAAACTTTGGCTGCGTTAATTTCAATATGCATTATTGCAATTCCTGTTCCTTCCTAAAATAAGCATTTTATGAAATATGCTATTTTTTAAAAGTTAACTAACGAGTTGTAAAATAATAAAATAAAACGCGCACTAATATTACATTATTGTATATCTATAAAATTTTTTATTGTAAGTATGCATTATCATTTATCCATATTTTACTGTTTTATGTTGTATGTTTAATTAACTTTGTTTTTGTTGATAAATATATAACAATGAGCTACTTTCACTTTAATTCTTAAGTATATTATTCCTCACAATTATTAGTAGACTGTCTCACAAGTATTTTGAACATTAAAAAATTCATCATAATATGCATCTCTTTAATTTATCCTACTTGGTAATATTCATTGCATTATTAACAGTAACCGCGTAAAGTAAATAAAGAATGGCATCGAATAAAAAATTGACGTGTTTCTTTCAGAGCTATTTTAACATCGCTAATTCATTCGTCGTGATAGCATCGAAACGCGTAAAGATAAGCGAGCGTTCCGTTGAACCGCACAAGTCGGCCGCAGCACGTATAGGTACGTTTCGCTATCGAACGCACACAAGTGGAAAAACGTCATAATTCGCAGCGCAAACTCTTTTCTGGATCTTGCGGTACCTTCTTATCTTTTTCGCCTCTTCTCTCCCACTCCCGTCGTTGTCTTCCGCACACAAGCACGCCACGCGGCGCCTCCCTTTTTTCCTCGTCGCTCGCTTTTAGATACACATGGTGCATCTGTGTGCGTTTAATTAAGCTTCGTGACGTCAGATCTGCAAGGACTGCTTCTCCGAAAGCGGCGTATTTCTCGACTCCTTTATTTTCCGATTTGTCAATCGCGTTTACTGTATACATCGTTTGCTTTTTTATCGTTTACTTGAAACAATTGCTAAATTAGTTTGGTAATACTTGCGGCGCGCGAATTTACTCGTTAAAATTAAATAATTTTTTGTAATGAATATAAAGAATTGTTTAATGAAATTGAATGCAGATTTTTTTTGTTAAAAATTTTATGTATTTTTTTTAATACTTTTGTTGTCAGGCATAAGTTCTTTTAGAAAGCTCATGTGTACGACATTGAAATTCGTTACATTATTGTTTACAAAAAATATTTATCGCTGATATTTGGGGAAACAAAGGCCGACGTGTGTTTTTTTGGCACCCAAATTGTATTTGCTACGATAAGTATAATAAGTACATTGATAAAGCGAATAAAACGAAACGGTTTAACACTTTAATGTATAAAATTTTAACATTTCAGGAATGTCGGGACCATAACCATAAGACATGTTTACTGAAACATAAATGACAATGAGACAATTCAACAATTTCATCAAATTCTTCAAATAAATATGTGCTGAGTTTAAAACTCGTAGCATATTTTTTGTGCGCTTTGTAATTAAATTGTGAAAAAAAAAGAATACAAGATTCAGATGAATACTACGTAACAAATTTTTGGATTTCGTTAGCTTCTTTTAATGGATGAAAAAATATTGGTCAGCTGATTACTAGAACAATAAAGTCGCTCATCACACTAATTAAATGCAATTAACTTAACAACATTTAAGGCACAGCGGGTCCATGTATTCATAATCAAAATAGACTTAATTCCTATGTTTTTAAAAATATAAAATTTCAATTTGGTTGATATAGACTGACAGAAGCTTGAAAACTCTAATTGCTTTGAGGAGTTTTGCTGTGCATAATTTCTAGCTCTAAAAACTATTTAGGTAAAATGCATATTATTACATTTTTCAAAATAATACCATGGTAGAAATTAATTTTGAAATATTATTAAACACATTTCTTCAACCGCACATAACCTGACGTACAAAATCTTCATAATTTATGTTACCCTGTGAATCTTCATGCCCAGTTAAAAGCGTTTCAACTTCTTCATCACTCAGTTTTTCGCCTGAAATTATTCCTAGATATAATTTTTGATATTTATAAATATAAACTAAATACTAAAAAGATAATAATGTCTTATTTACCAAGTGTAGTTAACAAATGTCTCAGTTCAGCCGATGAAATAAAACCATTTCCATCCTTATCGAAATGTCGCAATCCTTCAATGAAATCATCAGCAGTGTCAGAGGTCCGAGCTTTACTTATGGCTTGGTAGATTGGCAAGAACACTTCAAAACTGATTCTCTCATCAGGTTTATGCTGATTAGTAAATTTTTTCACATCTGACTCAGTAGGATTTTGACCTAAAGCACGCAAGGCATCGCCAATTTGTGAGATATGAATTTTGCCGTCTCCACGACTGTCAAACAGTTGAAATGCCTCCTGGAACTCTAAAATAGAATAAATTGAATAAGAAAGTAGCCTATTTATAGACAGTTTACCCCATGTAAAAATAGATTTAAGCTCGGTTACTTGATCCAGGTTGTATGCACAAATATTGTGAACCAAATATAGAGCCAAATATAAGCATTATTTAAAATGAACTGAAATTAATTGAAGCAATTTTAATACACTATAGAAAAAATCACTTTCTTAATGACAATCACAAAGGCATTTAAATGATTTTGAGGCGATTCATTAGGCAGCTAATTTACCATCCATGGATGACATCATCCTGTTGGCCAACTCTTGATAAGTGAACACGTACATTGTGCTTGAAAGGCCTAACCGCTACAAACAAAAAAATTACAGAACTGATCTAGCGAACCAGATGAACCAGAGACACTACACAGTGGGAGCGAACATAGGTAACTGAATAAAATAACAAGTACTCGAAGCAGGCAAGTGTGCTGTGCAAGCTTGGGAGGCCCAGGTGATATTGAGGTGGACTGTGCTGGTCGTTGCAGATTGCAAAGTCGCGGGAGAGAGAGACGTTCACTTTGAAATGTCGCACCATAAAAGGCACTGGCCGATATCGCGCAAAAGGCGCGACGGCGACGAGGCTACTCTTGACCTGGATCCCGCGCTCCCCCCTTTTTCGGCGCGAGCCAGCAAATACTCACCGGCCAACTGATCCTCGGTGTAGGATGCCTGCGAACAGAAAGGAGACGAGGCGGGGTCAATGGACCTTGGGGCTTTCGGGCCTTCGGGGGCGCCGCAGAGAGGGATATACACTACTACTCACCATCGCGGGCCCTTCGCTGCCGGCGCGGTGTAGAGGCTGTCGTCCTGCGGGATAACCTTGGCACTGGTGCGCGCGTCCTCGGCTTCTACCGAGTTGTGTGAAAGGCGATGGGGCGCTGTCGGTGCTCCGAAACGCGGTGTCTCAGCGGCTCATTCGGCGCGTCGAGGCGAATTGTTGTGATTCATGCGTCCCCGAACTGACGTTGCCTTTTTCGAGAGAGGAGCGACGGCCTGTACGCGCGCGTTCGCTAGGCGTGTCGATCGAGATTTTGTTATTATATAGTCGATTCTCTCCAGCGAGAGTCGAACGCGGCAAATTCAAATTTTTACTTTGATCAATAATCAATATTTAGCATTGAAGTGTATTCTGTTTAATTAAAAGCGTTTCTTCATTTAATTAAGTGTAACAATTGCTTCATAATTATTTCCTTCAAACAATTAGTTATGAATTGCGTTTAAATAAATGTGTAAATTCATTTTAATTCAAATAAAAGAGTACATGAATAAATTTATTTACGTAATATTTATAACAAACAATAATAATTTTAAAGGAGCGGTAGAGAGAATAATAATATGCTTAAACAAATATTTTATTTAATATATTTCGTGTTTGTATTTTCGAAGAACATATATAAGGCGGAAGGAAAGAGAGAAAATAAAGAAAATAATGTTTTGCACTTAACAATATCACAGTAGGACAGACTTTTGACATAAGTGATCAACCTATAAGTATAATATAATTGAAGTAATTATTAACGGTGAATTATTACAAAACTCGAATTCTCGAGGTTCGGGATGTAATTTATTTTATGCTCGCTTTACTAATTATGTTTTATGCTCGGTTTATCATGGATAATCCAAGAGGTACAAGATTTTTTTATATTATGCAAAATTACTAAAAAAACCCTACCTAGAATCTATCCTTATATATCGTATTTCTTTTTAAGTAACGTTCAAAAGCGTGTTGAATTATTTTGTATTGACGTATCATCGGTATGTTCTCAACATTTTTATACTACCGTGTATATATAGGCTTGTAATATTTAAAACCTTTTTTTTTCTTTTAAAGTCTTAAATTGACTTTTAGCGATGCATTTAACAGAGATGGACATTTGTTTGAAAGTAATAAATGTAATAAGTTGCAAATTAATATTATACTCTTATTATGTTATTTCTTATTTCAGTACACTGCAGCAGTTTCTAGAGAACAGTATATGTTATATTATTTAGTCTACAGTAACATTTGTATTTGTAATAATTAATTAGTTATTGCTTTTTTTGTATATGTAGTAAGGTGTACTTATATATAGTAGGTAACTATACTTTTATAGGATTTCAATAAAACAAAAAATACATTGCTAATGTGTTCACGAAGCTATTAGAATACGATTAAGGAACAAAATTATTTCACATATAAATATTTAATGTCCATCAATGTCGGTTTTAGATCGATGACATTAGGTTCGTATCCGCCTATAAAAAAAGAGGGGTACATTAAAATTGTACACCTTGCGTCATTTAAAAATTGGTGTTTGATTTAGCGCTCCTGGACAATATTTCTTTGTCTTTAGAAAGCTATAACTGCTTTTTTTAAATATTTGTTAACATTTATTTATCAGCCATATATTGCAGTTGCTATATAGAAATTCAACTCACCGTAAATCTCAATGTTTCGATTTCGTTTTAAAATGTGTATACATATTTTTCGCAAAAGATTTATAATGAGAAGATAGGTATGATATGATTTGATTACATTACTTTAATGCACACTCAGACGCACACACTTTTGGCGACATATTAAAATTGTTCAATATCTTTTAAAATTCAGCATACTTATCGATGAAAACCGTTTTAAAAAATATTCCATAGTCGTAGAAGAAATTATATAACATCGATTGTGGTTTTAAATACAAAATAACAATAAGTAGGTTTGTAGAATATCAAAATATATTAAACAACTTTAACCACGCATAAATATATAGTAGAGTAAGTCTGCTTTGAAAAGTTGTACTATGCTCTTGCATCAGGTATCTGGATTAGAAGTACCATTAAAATTTGATTTTATACTTTTTTACCAACTATTATAACTGTTAATATTATCTACTTTGCAACATTCATAAAAAAATTTTTCTTTTGTAACTTTTTTACAATTAGTTGGTAACAATTATTCCAGGTTTAAATTACAACATAAGTAGTAAACAAGATCAAAGTGATGTATTCATTAAGGGATTTTAAACATATTTTTCTATTAGCTGAAAAAAGAAGTAATGTGTCATGTTAACAGTCAGCCTTCTATTTAATAGCACCTATATGAAACCTTTTATTGAGTAACAAATGTATTGCAACATTTATTTTTGTTACTTTGTAAAGTATTTTAACAGAATAAAATAATTAAATCTATAATTATAAAGTATTTTATGTAATTGTTTGCAGCATTTAGAATCATCAATAATGTATTAAAAAAAACATTATTTTGTATCAAATAAAAATAATGCATGTTTCCTACAGTACTACTCTAAAAGTCAGAGTGGAAATAAGTTTGTTTCTTTACAAATACCAACCGTCTTTCTAGATAGTTTTACTGATAGTAATGGATTATTTAGTAATACTTTGTACATTAAATGCAATCCAACACATCTTTTTACAATCATTATGCATCTAATTATCTCAAGAAAACAGTTGTGTATAAACATTGATATAATTTATAATCGACAAAGGATTTTTTTTGGATTTTTACTTTTTCTCGGACACAGGACAAAATTAAAGAACAAGTAATATACAGATAGTCTGTATCCAACTATAAGTCTCGTGAGTTCAAATTAAGGCCATTATCTTTTATTTTGGTCGTAAGTCTATAATTGGTCCACTCTCAGCAATACGATTCGAGAATAGATTACGTTTTACGTGCACTGTAGAGTGAATGAGTGAACATAAAACGATAATAAATGCATTACAATTCAGTTTTTTAAGAGTTAAATTCTCTTTGTTCACATCAGTGAAAATAGCCAGAGAGCTTTTACTTAAAATCTGACATATTAAGTTGTAAATATAAAATAATCATGTCCAAAAAATAAGTTGTAAGAAACAGTTTTCTATGTTTTTTTTTTACCAAAATAAGTATTTTCTTAACAGAATAAATAATACATGTTGCGTAATGTACTATAAAATAGCTCAATAAAATAAATCTATAATAATATTATTTAATTTAGTTTTTCAAAATGTCTATGAAAATATTTACATTTAAAAGAGCTCGCAGAATATTCTCACCAAAGCATCTTCGTGAAATTTGACTTCTTTCGAATTTTAAACTCCAATGAAGGCCAAACAATAGCGTACAACCTAACAACGATAAATTTTTTTATCACAGAATGAAACCTCGATATTAAACTCTGGAAATAACGGTATAATGGTAGGGTGCTCCTGGGTGATGGGTGCTGACACTTAACAACCCGTTTGCTTTACTCGGGCGGGCCCTCGCCGTGTAACAGGGTGAATATCGCGTTACGGAGCTCGACGTTGGGTGTAAGGCTAGTCGTCTTCAAGGGCTCGTTCGTCATCGGGCTCGTGAATTTGCCACACAGGAACCACTCATTGATCGCCGCTCGCTCATACGTAAATCCATCTAGAAATTCAATTTGTTTTTCATGATATGTTTACAATATTTGTAACGTTCATTTTGCCTTTTAAAATTTTAAATTTATATGATTAGTAATTCTTTTTAGTTTTAAAGACATTAATTGTTATCTATATAGACACTTATTACCATACATTTTGAAACATGCTAGAAAGAATTGAAATGAGATAAACTTATAACAATTAGTCAAGCAAAAGGCTGTAAAAATATTTAATATAATCAAATATTTATTATATATGTAAATTTTAATTTTAAAATTAAACTTTATCATGCTACTTGAAATTAAAGATTTAGTAACTTCAGGTTAATCAACTTTTATGTTATTTTAAATTTTAAATGTGCAAATTCATTTGGCTAGCTTATTGCATGTGCATGTTTTTAATTTTTAATGACTTAAAAACTTGTTAAAGAAAAATTTACTTTTTGTTTTATATTAAACAAATTAAATATATTTTCAATACATAATAACAAATAAGACATTATTTTTAGTATTTAGAATTAATTAAGCATACAGCGGCAAACATTAGACTTTGTTCTTACGCAAAACTCTAAAATGTTATAATTAAGTTTAATTATATTTTGAAATCATGCAATTTTTTTAAACGTTATTTGTTAGTAACAACTTTATAAGGAAACATACTAAAATTTAAATAAATATTGACAAATAAGATTAGCTGAACATAGACGTTTTTTCTTGCAACAAATGTAAACATCAAATTTGAACCTTTCAATGACTTACATTACACGAGTTTTCGCCACCATCGAATCAACATACGTTTCATATGTCAAGTCATAGAATCTTTCATTTTACGAATTATATCTGAGTGCACAAAAGACATTTATAAGGTCTTCGTAAACATTTTCATGATCGAATGTAAAAAATTAATTTTGTCGTAGAATAAGAATCGTTATACGAGTACGAAATAGTTACCCGAACACTGAACAGGTTCCCTCATTATTTCGTGAGTAATTGGACACAAGAAATCGTCTGGAATCTCGTCAGCATCGTCAGTTATATATGGCGCATTGCAGTCTTCGCGCTTCAACCAGTACAGTTGCTTGCGGAACATGTCGAGCGCCTAAACAAAAAATTAACTATGTTTATTAAATACGTTTATTTTTAAGAAAAAAAAAATTAACTAATACACTTCCTTAAAATTAACTGGTGAGTGATACTGCTATCAATATAATTACTTTGTTTTTATTTTAAAAATAATGAATATGACGAAAAAATATGAATTAAATAAAGAAATTAAAAAATACCTCTTCGTCGTGGTCGAATTGCAGTTTGCCTAATATGACTTCTTCTGGGATGCGTAACAGCATTCGCCCACTTAAGGAAAGTGCATGTATGCTTCTTACCAAATCAGACAGTTCAACTTCGTGCAACCATCTGGCGACGTCGTCGACCGCCCAATCGGCAACCTAAAATAAAATGTATGTACGTGAGATTGTGGTTATAAGGGACTGTAACAAACACAGACCGTCCTAGATAAAATATTATGTGAAAAAGTAAGGCTCGTTAGGATTATTCTACTCTTACTTTGTTTTTATTATTTAGCAGAGTCTATATATACAAAAATAAAAAACATGAAAAGATTATTGAAAGAGTGGGGTTCATTACTATTTAAATTCACTGTGAAAAATTTGACAATAATTGATAGAGGGATGAAATACCTTTTTCCTGTTATTTCTCAGACGGTCGATTAAAATGCTCTGAGAAACTAATTGATCCGGTAATTTCCAAATTAATACAGTCTTATCCAAGGCACCTGAAACGACAAAAAATCGATAAATCTATAAATACAATTCATCAACAATAATTTCCTAGCTAGAATTTATTCAAGGCAAATTCACGAAAAGATTACTTTAGGACACAAAAATTTTGTACACAAAGAAGCGGCACTCGTAACGTTAAAAATGACGGGAACTGCCCGGTGTTTTTACGATATCGTTAAAATTAATCTATATTACTTTTTACTTTACAACGGAGAAATGTCCAGTTGTGTGTTGTGTACCCGACAATTTTTGCGCCCTTTTATCGTGATTTGTCATCGCTCATCTAATGCGTACCTGTCAAAAAGAGTGACGTATCCTCGGAAAAGGCACAGGTAGTTACGAGGCTCTCGTGGCTTTCGAGAACATGTAAACACATTCCTGTGTGCTAGAATATTGAAAGGAATATTTTAATTAATACACCATTTTATATATGTCTCATTTTGAAAATTAGTAGACACTATATATACAATTTAACGTTGCATTTTATCCTGCTTAAAACAAAGGATAATTTTATTTGTCAAACTTTCGATACATAATTATAAAACCAATATTTTGGTTCTCTTAACTGTTACCGCCCAAGGTAATATTATTATGACCGCGCCGTAACCTTTTTCTGGGTTAACGATTGTTACTTTAAAAAATTTTATTACAATTCTCTACATATTACTGTATGCGGTTAAGCTAAGTCGTATGAAAGAGTTGGCCATTTATTATTTACAGCTATTGATTTTTGCGCGCTTTGGACGTTACACGCGTCAACATTATGACCAAAACGATAGAATCGCTCACGTTCCTACTTTTTCTAAATAAAAATACAATTACCGAGGAGGTTGTTATAAAATATCAATTATATTTTTTTAAATGCATATATTGACATAGTAATACACCAGCAACAATTTGCTTTAATCGAATTTATGCAATTAAGAATAAAAGACAGTTTGTTCTTGAAAAAAAAAGTTCCGTGTGATTACTTTTAATAACTCTAACGAGTGTCTCAATGAAAGCTTTTGACGTCAAAGCGATTGACAGTAGGCAAAAATAGGTTTATAATTTAACGAACTATGAAGTTGAAAAGAATATAGCATTGATTGCAAACAACTGCAAAAAGATTCGATAATTGCACTTTGGAAAGATTTTGCCTGTACAATAATTATATGAAAAAACGTCATTGCAGGTTTATGCTGTGACACTGAAAATTTTTACGCGAAAATTATTACAATTTTTATTATCTGAATTTTAAATGGTTGGTCACAGTGAACATTTTGTTTAAACTTTTGAAAGCATCATTTTTATCAGTCCTTTTCTTCTTCATATCTGGCTAAACGCACACCACTTGTGGGACATGTGGCAAAAAATAATTCCTTTTCTCGTGAATGCGTTATCACTCTTAAAAAATAAATAAAATGTGAGCACTAAAAAGAAAGAAAGCAAGTACTCACAACGCTCCAGAGCCGGGCGGTGCGGTCGGTGGCGACGCTGCCGAGGATCTCGCCGTGCACGCAAGAGAAGCGCACGCACATGACGTTGCCTCCATGGCCGGCAAACTGGCGCCTCTCCCGGAAGGAGAGGCCGGTGTTGCTGCCGCCGCTGGTCTCCTCGAGATCCAGATCCTCCTCGGTCATGATGATCTTCCACAACTTTATCAGCGAGTCGTTACCGCACGTCGCCAGCATGTACGACTCCTTCGCACAACCCGAGCTCGCGTCTCGCGAACCTGTAAGAATTCGTCATTTAGTTATTGTATGTAAAAAAAAAATTGTTTGTTAAAAAGTAATTACTGCTTTTCACGGATATCCTTATGAATCGTATACACTCAAAAAGACACAATACAGTCAAGTTGAATAAGTGAAATTGACTTGAGAATACTTAGTTAATTAAGATCAACAAATGCCTTCTACTTATTGTATAATAAGTGAAAAACTTTTGATGCAGAGTAATTGAAATTTCACGTATTCAAATTTATGGGCTCTTTTCGAGCCTTTTTATTGACTGACCTGTCATGGTGAAGGGTCCAGTGGTGGGGCTGAAGTCGCAGCCCTGCACTCCGAGATCGTGGCCGACATCGCAAAAGAGGAGGGCTTCGGTGCCCTCGGGCGCCCGTGTGTCGAAGAGTCGCCAGGTTCCCTCGCTGCATGCGGTCACGAGGTAGCGCGAGTCCGGCGTAAACGCCAGAGCCGTGATCGCGTCCGCGTGACCCTCGAACACGCTGCAAATTACGCTAATGTTACTCGGTATTGACCCGGGCGCCTCGATCTCTTTGCTTTTACTTCACGAATGAATCGACTCTTCATTTTCTTCTTCTACACAATACATTTTTTCTTTTTTTAAAGGTGTATACATAGGTATAATATGCTTACACGTCATGACAATTGTTTAAAGCGAAGTGTAACTAATGAAATGTTGACTCACTCTTGTAAATAATTTGATGGTGTAATAACAGAATAATTAATAAAAAAAATATATTAACTTTTATGTAACGTTTTGATTATAACAAAACTTACTTTGTTTCTTCCATGCTCTCCAAGTCCCAAAGAATCGTCTTTTCATCATCTCCGGCGGTCGCTATTTTCGTGCCGTCGGGTGACCATCGGCAAACCCGCACGGCCGTTCCGGAATTCACAAAGGAAGTTCTCGCTTGGTTGCCAGTCTAATATTCATAAACAATTGCCATACATTTACAACGCACACTGTAAAAAATTGTTTGCATTAAATTTAATGTAGTATAATGAAAGCAATACTCAAGCGTGTACATTAAAAAAACTTAATGCAAAAAAATATTAAATTTAATGTGAAAATCTTTCATTTTTTTATTGCCGATCTTAAGTTTTGCTTCCATTACACGCATTAAATTTCATGTCATCTTTAACCGTAGCTAAAAACTTATCCAGTACAGTTTTTTTTTTAATTATGAATTTGTTAAGAAAATTTTTCATTTAATTCTAATTCATTCAATCGCGTTGAAAAGACGAACCATGCTGACTGAGGGGGAAAAATAATGTACCTCAACGTCCCAAATGACCGTGTTGCCATCCATGGAGCAAGAGGCGAGCTTTGTACCGCAAGGGCTGAACTCGACATAATTGACGCTGTACTTGTGACCGTCCAGTGGATTGTAGCTCATTTCTTGGAAAATCGAGGTTGATTCGCCATCCTCGTCGTATTTCACGTTCCAGACTCTCACGAGTTTGTCTCTGTGTAATTTTAAAAAAATTGTTAAATCCTTGTATCCCTTTTTGTCATTTTAAATCGCCATTGTAATACTTTTAAAGTATGCAGGATGAATTAAATACAGAGAAGATTTTAATCGCATTCTTCAAATTACTACATCTTAACACTGTGAGGTTCGAATATTATTCAATATTTACTTAGCCAAAGCGACTTAACTGCTTCGCATAAATCATATCATTTCAAATGAAGCTATAATTAAAGCTGATTAAATTTGTCGCTAATTCAAATTGAATAAGATTTCATGCCGCCGAGAAACTCGGTTTCTGTTAATATCGATTGGATCTCATTAGCCATTAAAGGATTCTTTCACCAGAAAAGAAAATTGCTATCTTTTAAAGTGAAAGTGTCACGAAATGGAAAGTTGCTTATTTATTTATGTATGTGTTAAATCATATGCTCCAACACGCTAATTCTACCGTTATTCAACACGTGACCACAATTATTGATTTTATTTCTTTCCAATTTAATTATTTTTATCCGATAATGATTTCAAATGAAATATCAAAAGAAAAATTAATTTGATTTATTAATATAATATAATAATTAATTTAATTATACTTTTTTACAAACACAAACTTGGATAAGATGAATATCCGTGATAGTGTACCTACTCCACTTACACGAATCGCGCGTAATAAAGGGAAATTGCTCTTACCCAGAACCGGAGGCGATCAAGCGATTGCCGAACATTGCGACGGAGTTGACGGCACCACTGTGCTCGTCAAGTCGTTGGATGAGCTTCACTTCATTGCCGCTTGTTTCCGCGTGCTTCACCATCTCAGTCTCTTCAATTAAGGTCTAAAAGGACAATTCAATGTCGTACATTCGTTTTAAATTCACTGCGATTCTTTTTCATTCGAACGTTAAAAAAATTTCCATTAGCTTATTTTTTTGCTTTAACAATATTTGCATGGTTTTTACAATTTTTAAGGAAACCAAATTGTGTGAAGAGATTTATAAATACTTTTTAAAATTATGATAAAGGTGTGTGGGGCATAATAAAATAGTTAAAGTTTAAAGCACGAGCGGGTATCATGTGAATGGAATCTGACGTTTATGGGGTTGCGTTACACTTTGCTAATGCATTGAACTTTCTGTTTCATTATACCCAGTAAAAAATGATCATTAATTACTTACTTTATCGCTCTGTAATTTTACAGTGCCGTGTCGAACAAGTTCTGAATCCAAGCTTAAATTTCCGGTTAGATCCCAAATAATGACACTTTTGTCATTTCCACCTAAATTTAAGTGTATTCTTTAACATGATGGGTTAATTTCAAAATCACAAAGAAACTAAGACAAAGGTTTACCTGAAGCCAAAAAGTTTCCATTTTTCGAAAAAGCACAGCAAGCTACGTATCGATTGTGTCCAGTGAGGACCGAAACAACTTTTCCAGTGCTCTGTACAAAATAAAAAAAAATTTCAATAAATTTAAAGCTTCGGAATAATATCTTTCGCAAGTGTCCGTGCAATGTTACGTTTTGAAATTTTCTAAAAATATTTTACACTCGAATAAAGTAACATACTAACCGTCTCCCATATGACGACGGTTTTGTCGAGACCACTACTGGCAGTGTACATTCCGTTAGAGCTGAATCGAACGCAAGTTAAGGCACTGCTGTGTTTCTCCATGATTCTGCAGAGTTCGATAGTCGCCGACACCGGCTGCGCGTCGCATTTTTCCTGCGTGACTTTGACCTCCCACAGTTTGACCTTGTTGTCATTGCCGCAGGTCACCAGCTGGTATAGCCTCGCGAACGGCTCGTTACCTGTTGTTTTAAATTTTCACATTTTTAATCGGCTATGCTTCATTTACCAAAGGTTTTGGAAAAACTGATGATATACAAAGATAGAGAAATGGGATTGACTAGAGGTCTGAGTGATATTCACAGTTTAGAAAATTATCGTAGAAAACTTAAAAATGTGATAGCGTGCGAGCAACGTTTAGTTGAACAAAATAATGACCTTTTTTTTGATAGAAAGGCTTCTACAAAATATTTTCGAAAGAAGCGTTTTACATAACTCTTCCATTTCAACTTCCACAGTACTTTGATTAAGGGAATCAAGTTATTTTTCAAATTGAACGTCCAATGAGTGAGACGTTATCATTATTATAATTACTTTTTTTAAAAACGAGCAATGTATTTAAAAACAAAGCACACATCCTGATATTCTTTAAAGAAGTACCTAAAATTAATAGACAGTCTATATATTTCCTTCAACTCTACTTTCGTCTCTAATAAAGTGTGATTTCGTAAATCTGTAATAAGATTGTTCGATCGATCGGATATTTCTCATCTTTAATGCATTTAATATACAGACCATCTAAGCTTCATTCTCCTCTGACCTCTTCTCAGCGCAAGCACAGCGGACAAAAGCAATCAAGTCAGCTACTCACTGGTGACTTCTTGAACGGAGGAGAAATCGCAGTACACGACGCCGAGGTCGTGGGCATCGTCGACCTGGGCGAGCACGCTGAGGTCCTGCTCGCGCGACGGGCACGACTCGATGATCTCGTTCGAGCAGAATAGCTGGAGCACGCCAAGGGTGCAGCTCGTCAGCAGCCAGTTCGAGTCCGGCGTGAAGCAGACGCATTGTATCGCCCCCTCGTGCTTTTGAAAACACCTGTCGAAATCGTTCATATTCGTTTAATTTAAATTATTCTCGTTCTTCTTTCTTTTCATTTTGTGAAACGCTGGGTTTACCTGATTAGAGTTCGTCGAACCAGGTCCCACAGGCACACCTGCCCGTTGTCGCCGGCAGTCACCAGGAGGGACGAGTCCGGGGAAAACCTGCAGATTCTGACGGCCTCGCCGCTCGCTTGTACCATCGTGTGGATTTTTGAACCAGACTGTAAAAGGACATTTTAGGAAGATATTTTAGAAAGATACTTTTTTTCAATCGCTGTTTTACAGGCGCTTCGGTGTTGATGAAAGAAAGTGCAATGAATCAACGGGATATTATCATACCGCCAGATGACCTAAACTTGATCATATGTTATTAAAGGGATTAGATCGTTGGGGTACCCAGTGTTCCATTACATTCAGGTGATTCCATTGTGCTTTCTATCTCATTATACCCTGTCCTTCATGATAACGTAGGACATTAAAATGAAAATGTATTCACATAAAATGCAATTAATGGTATTTAAACTGGATCATTTATTTGCATTGGAGTTTGATGTTTAAAATGTTTGCACAAACCCGTAAATTCCATAATTGTGTGGTACCGTCGATGCTGGAGGACGCTAGCATCGTTGATTGCGGGCTAACTTTGACCGACGTGACACCGTACTTGTGGCCCAGAAGCGGCGAGAACGAGGCCTCGGTAAAACCCGAGCCCGACTGCCATTCCCAGACTCTCACTTTTTTGTCACTGCAATTCAACAAGACGAGCATACATATATTTTTCGATATGCATAAAATAATAATAATAAGTGATTTACACACTTGTGTACCTATTTACATTTCAATATTTAATTTTTTTCATTAGTTACATTTATGACTTCTGGTAGTAAAAGGGCATAATTGCATATTCACTTAAATTATTCAAAACTTAGATCATGAAAATTATTTTTCTTACTGAAATGTAATTAATTAATGTCACGGTTTTGATAGCAAGAAAATGTACGAAAAACTAAATTTTAAAATTTCTGTCAAACGTTAAAATGCCTTCATAACATTTCGTCGAAAAGCCGCTAATTTAAATGATCGTTGAAAGTAAGCAATAATAAAATTTTAGTGTTTATAAGATACGTGCACGTCAATTTTATTATTGACAAAAGCAATTATAATGTTATTTCTTAAATGCGAGCTCAAATAACCGAGACTACCAATTTAAAATATCGATTATCGCAGGGCATGTACTACATTTTTGTATTAAATATTTTATAAATTGTAGTTATGTAAAAAATGGCCGCGAGATCTTATCATTCACAAATGAGTCTAAATGCCTTTGACGTACAAACGATCGATACAGTATGTATCATCAAAATAAACACACTCTACGTGATCGAACTTACAGACATAGCAAGCTCACGGAAAAAAGAATCTAAAAAAATATCTTAATTTGAAACAGCCCGATTAAACCACATTCAAATTTTTTAATCCTTAATGTCATCCTTTTTTTAAATAACATATCGTATATGAAATACTTAATACATGTACAAACAAAACACATTATGATTATTTCAGCGATTCAAATTTTGATCTTCCAATTTTAGAGTGTACAACTTTCTTTCTAATTTTATTATTTCAAAACAAAAATAGTCATAACATACACGATGAAGAAAAAAAAGTATTATTTTTAAGCACTCGTTAAAAAAGTTCAAACACAATTGTTCATTACTACGAGTGCAATTAACTGGTTGCGTTTGCCAAGAAAAAGAAGGAAGGGGGTAACTAACCCGGATCCAGTTACTAAAATGCTGTCACCGGCAAAGTCCACTGCATTGACGTCACTGGTGTGTGTAGTGAGGGTCTGCAGAGACTGCACGTCTCCCACGTACATGCCCATGGCAGCGGCTTACGTGAAAATGTTCCTGCAACATATTTTGCATTTTTATATGAAGTAGGTATATGGAGTATGTCAGATTTATATAATTATACACGCAATCCATTGAAATATAAGTATAAAAGTTTATTCGAATCATCTATTGATACTTCAAGAATCCACACTAGTAATACCAGAATATTCTATTATACACACTTCGAATGTTAAAGACATTATCGAGTTTGTTTGATGATTCAACTGAAAAGTAATTTTCCTCGTTTTGTTACAGACAAGCATCAAAACGTTTACCTCAAATCTATCCGGCGACAAAAAAAACGAATAGTGTCGGCAGTCAGGTGCATAAATGAATGAAAAATATCCCCTCGTCGAAGCGCTAAAAATATCCAACCCAAATCCCATGCGTCCATCATGCCCCCCGCGATTCACTTATAAGTATAGCCAAACTGCATAAATTTCGTAATTACGAATCGAAATTGTACACTGTATAGAGTCGTGCAGTCGTGAATCACGTATCCGTTGTCATGCTTAATGGAAGAGTAAAACACCGGGTAACCGGGTATTTAAAGGCAGTCCCCTTTTTGCCTTAGGAAAAATTTCTATATTTGATCGCCCTTATGCCCTACATGTGCGCCGCGCGCAAACGACAAATCGCGCATACGCTTATCTTAGCGTACCGACTACCTTTCCCGCGCTACACTCGGTGTGCTCTACATACCTGTTGAACTTGTTAGTGCAGCCTCTACCCGCGACCTTATAAGCTACCGTTTCGCGGTGCGCAAATTCATACTTTGGTGCGTTTGCGGGTAATTATCCGAGCCGGAGCGCGAGGTGTCATTGTTGAGTGTGGTTGTGCGTATAGCGTGGGCTTTAAGTAAATTAATGGTATATTTGGTTATACCAATTATTTATTTTATTTTTTTTTTTACTGACTTAGAGCGGATCTGGAAGGTACCTCGGTTAACACTTGGACAGGTCAAGATCACACTGCATAAATTTTCGATAAAAGTAATTTTTAGTAAATTTTTAAACGGTTCATTATTTATTATCACGGTGAATTAATGAAGATTTTTGAAGGCTCGTGTTCTGTGTTAATCGCGCAGTATTGAATCTCGCTGTTAATATCGCGTAGAGCACTGTTAATTATAGTACGTCGAAGTTGTCACTTTTTTACGTCTATTATTGCTCTGGAATTGAAAATAAAATTTCTGGTTTTGTAGGGCAATGACAAATACCACGTCGAAAAGGTGAAGGTACGCTTAGTGATAATTTGTGTGTTTATAATTCATGCTTTCTAAAGCCTGCTTGACTTTACGCCCCCCGCAGTATGTTCCCAGAGTCGCGCACACGTGGATAAAAGACATTCGGCTATACCCTGTTCCAAAAAAGTGCTTAGATCAATACCTGATTCATAAAATTTGTATTAATTGATCTGAAGCTTAGGAATTACAGTCTTAAAAAACATCAATTTTAATGCTTTCTGTTTTACTACGTAAATAAAAGTTGATGCGAATTTCATTAAATTTAATTTGCATAACTTAAAAGTTTATGTAGAAATTGAATTCACGTGTCCTTTTTAAATGAGTAGAAGTAAGTATTCGGATTTGCGAAAAAACTTTTGTAGATAAATAATAATGATAATAAACTAATAAAAATTATTATTTTTTGTTAAACTAGTAAAATATTACACCAAATACTTCTGCAAGTCGCTCGAATTACGTAAATACTTAATTATTATTACAGAAAGATCTATTGTTACAAAAGTATTTGGTATCACACGAAGTATTGATAAATAATTCCCTTCTGTCACGTGAGCTAACAATAAAACATTTGGGCAATAGAAATGTAACACGTGTATCTACAGGACAATCGATAATTCTGACTATATACTGTGGTAAGGATGTAAGCAATTACTATCCGTAGAATTTTAAAATATTTCTAAATTAAACTAAAAAAACGGATGACTAATTTTGTCTACGTAATTACAGGGTCGCAAGATATAAGTTTTACATATTTAAGCAACGAGGTAAGTGAATATTGCAAAACGAATACTTTTTTATTCTTTTAAATAAAGTACGAGTTGCATCTTTACCCGTCCCTCGGCACAGTTAATTAATTTTAATGCAATCTTTTATGCAAAAACTATCTGCGAAGCTAAATTTATTAATGAGATACTAACAATAGTAAATAACGAATAAAATATCAGTAAACACTGTTACGTAACAATCCAGACACGCTAAAAGTGTCATCTGATTTAATATATAAAAATTCATGAAAATTTGAACAGGTTGTGACTAGACCTTTAAAGTTGAAGAGGCATACGTAATTCACGAGGCACACTCCAGAGTAAACAGTGTCGCTCGCTTATTTAACACTGAAAAGCGCTCGATAAACTTTCCGCCGTCCAATGTTACAATAGAAAAAAAGGGTTGGCCATGCCGGCGCGACGAAGTTTGTCAGTTGAAAATGTCGCGACGTCGACCGGCGAAGGTCGTCGCGCACCCCCGCCGCTCGTCACTACTTCCAGCGCTCGCCAGTTTACCAACTGGTACGTGTCCAAATCGATGGATAATTTATTTGCCGAAAGTTACGCGCTCGATGCCTGTAATTCCACCGGCGGCCGCCACGCTTAATTGCAAATATTCACCGCATGTTAATTCGCTGCCATACATAATTTGGACTCAAATGGTCGAATTACATTTTAACTATTTATGCAGTACACACGTTTTATTTCGATAATATTGGCTGAATAAATAATGTTTGTTTAACGTCGTCGAACTTCGGGCAATGAACCGTTTGCATCTCGGCGGAGCTTTTCGGAGCTTTCCTATAAGCTTTCGTGGCTTCTTCATCCCTCTAAAGATGAATTAGTGAAAAACTACTAAAAATTAGAAAAACGCACTAAAATGTAATGAAACATGCCCTACTACAAGATTATTTAACTTTAGAGGTTATAGCAATCGGTGAAGGTAATTACTTCATATCCATTGGAAGTTAGTAGAGACTAAAAATAAAAATTGGTCGATGCGGCGTCGAATTAGTACGTAAAGAAAATTAGTATCGAAAGTTCATTCTACAGCGCGGCTTACACGATCGAATTTATTTGTGGCAGTCGTAAAGTGGCGCATAAGTAGATGAAGACCGAGTACGGCCATCCGACTTACTATACTTTGAGCGTTACTACTTACGACTGCTCGTATATTAATTTGCGAGTCATTTTAACTACTGCGCTTTAAAATTAGCTATGCTTATTGCGCAATTTTGCGCCTTTAAAGAAAGTTGAGATGGGAGAGAACTACTTTCAGTAGTAAGTCTGAAGTACTGAGTAGTATATCGAAATAAATATTTGTACTAATTGTGTCACTTCGCAATAAACCATTTGTAAATGGATTCATTAATATACTACTATATTCGATAAAAATGTCACTAAGTAATGTGCGGTGATGACATTTTTTAACAATCATGGAAAGTGTTAATTTTTTCGGAAAAATACCTGTAACTGTTATCTGAATCTTGGATAATTGATTACAGTTGAAAAGCTTCGTAATCTTTACGAGTACATCTCCATGATTTTTAGGTACGGAGCTTTTTATAAGAAATTTTCCACTACATGGCGAACTGTACAAGATTCTGATGCAAATTACAGGAATTTTTTTCCAGTATGGCAAATCTTGATTACGCTTATTTGTTCGCGTAATTATGACGATGAGCTTTGTCGAAAAATTTTCGGAGAAGTTTCTCTCATTGGACATAGAGAGAGAGATTGCATTTAAATGACTACAGTCATAACTAAAACGAGGACAAACCTGAAAAATAAAAAACAAAAAAAATAGATTAGTGACTAACAATTTTTACCACAAATTTAATAAAATTTGAAACAACTACAATAAAATTTAATATAAAAAGGAATATTTAAAAGTTTATTAGCCACTACACTTACTATATTAATAAAATCTTAGTAATTTTTAATAAATTTCTCTCCGCGTAAAAATTAACTTTAAACGAGTTCTAAATATACCGCTAACGGGCAAAACCCGAGCAATTCAATGAAAAATATGTGGGAACACGAGAGAAGCCATAAGCGATTATCAGCTCCGACGGCGTGTAGCGAGCGCGGCTTGCGAGCCACGCGTACTGACTGTGCAAAATATGAATCGCGTGAATAATAGAGGCGCGCGTATGCTCGCTGACGTGTGCTCGCCGCCGGTCCATCGATTGTTTTGTCGCCCCCTGCGTGTACGCGCGGGGCCGCGTTATCGCCGCGGAGCCTTTGGTGCGGCGCGACGACAATATTTTTGACGAGTCACCACCGCCGCCGGGGAAAATCGAACCCGCGAAACTTTTTGGAAAATTATCTTTCGCGCCGTGGACCGCCGTACGACGAATGCTGGGACGAATATCTTATTTTTTTACTTTTTCGTTTTTATACACGCATTTGTTGTTCAGACTTGAATAGAGGAGGCTTTGTTGTAACAGGAGTCTACAATTTGTGCGACGACTATTTCGTCGTCTCTAACAAAAACTTGCATATTTCAAATATCCAAAAAGCCATACATCCCAGTAAATTCTGACCAACTTACGGTTACTTTTTTTTTCAAGGTTTTGATTATTATTTTTAAGTATTTTTTTTATATATTTAGGATGTTGTCTACAATAAAGTAGAGCTCTTTTATCTAAATTTTGAAATGTGCTAGTCTTCGATGGAAGTGACAATTAATTTCATGCAGACTTAATAATTTTGCTTTTGATACCTTCTTTTATTTTATAGCAAACGGTTATTTTTATAGTTAATTATGAAAATTATTTTTCTATTCCTATTTTCATTATTTTTCTCTACGTAAGTAAATCAAGGCAATTTATTGCACAGAGAGAATTTCCCCTTGATTTCATGAATGTCACCATAGGCAGGGGAAAGATACGTCATCGTGGAACAGATATTTAAAGTGGAAAGAACAAGAATTACTATGAAGAAAATTCAATTTTTCAAGTATATTATTTTTAATTTTACTTAATTTTGAAAGGTTTTCTTTTTACTGTACCATTTTAATAAAACAACTATTTATTAATAATTTTAATTCAAATTCATTAAAATAGTCTCTGTACAGTAAAATAAAACTTTTTTATTATTATTAATCAAAGAAAATGATGTACATTTTGAAAAACAGTATTATTACACACAAATTTATGTAATTTTCCTTTACTCCATGTCAAACAAAAGTCGTATTAAAAGCCATTACCCAAGTTCATATATTTACCAAAACTAATTTCCCTTATCAAATCAATAAAAAAAAGTGTATGATATAATTAATTTACTGCAAAATTGCGAAGAATCTTAAAAAAAGAGGAGGAAACATCCTTTGTCCGACGCGTACATAGTCGTGAAAAATTCGGCAGGGTCAGGGAGGAGAGGCCGGAATCTCGGCACGGAAGGGATTAATTATGCAGGAAACTGGAGCAGTACGCGCGCCGGAGGTTCGCGGTTTTAGCTTCAAAGGCGTCGGTGGTAGCGGCTCTGCACTGCTTTGCGAGATTTTACGATCGCTTTTCGTATACGAAATTGACGAGCAGCTCGAAATCCCTCGGTAGCGGTATAATGGATTTGCACAAGATTCACGGTTCCACGTCGTCGCACTCGATACGGTTAATGGGACTTCGCTGTTCGGTGGATATAGATTAGCGATCGAATTTGGAATTATAAATTGTTTCTTTCTTAAAAAAACTTTTGCGGCTGACCGCGCAACGTCATGAAAATTATAAAGTTGCATCAATTGTTTCCTTGGACTTCCATCAAGTTTTGTTAAACGAATAAAATTATAAAGTACGAATATGTGTATGAAGTTTTGTTTGCAAAGTTTAACAAATATAATCGTTCAAGTTTCTAACACGAAATTAAAAGTAATTGTTAAACTCATTGTTGAAAACTAATGTGTATAATTCTTTTTTATACAGACTTATTTTTATACTAGAATATTTAAATTTATGTACTCTATAAAAAAAATTATGATAGCCAAAATGGTATTTTGATTTTGTTTCATTTTTCTACAGGTGTGGTTCTTTGCAGGTAATAACATGGTTTTCAAGGACATTGAAAAAGTTTATTTTGCCTTTGAAATGTTTACTTTGACATACATTTGTTTTCTTATGTATTCGTACGTATATTATTATCTCTCTATTGTAAAAGTCTGTATATACAGTTTTTATGTTTTTCCGCAGTTCAGTTTTAAAATTTTACTTTTTATTAGCTATAAAAATGATAAGGACGCGCAGATCATTTTCTTCAGTCATAAAAAGTTTTCAGTTTTATAATTCTTTTAGTAACCTGGTTTTATTAAAACGTTTTATTATTTAAAAAAATGCGAATAAAGATTAGCGATTTTGCAGATAATTATTATTAATCAGAAATAATGGTCGTAGTTACACGTAATCATTTAAATTTATTTTACTTTTTTTTATATTCATATTTCAAAATTTTTTTAAAGAACAGTAAATTCTCTTTTAATTGATTTAATGAAAATGTTATGAAGTAAGTAATTTTATACTGCGCTGTATAGTTATCGTTATTAAATATTGTAGACCGTTAAAAAAACTTCGAAAGTTGTACATTATTTGACAAATTAATAAAAATTAATTTTGATTGAGTTTTTAAGGGTTAAACTGTTTATAAAAATAAATAGCATAATATTTGCTCAATGCATAAAGGATTTATCATCGCAAATACAACATTATTTGCTAATAATTACACGGGTTGTATGTGTATAAAATAAAGCAATACGATTGTATGTTCTTTCCATTTCATGCGATATTTATAAATACAATATATTTAATGTATTTTGCAGCATTTATGCATTTTTATAAGTATGCTTTTGTTTCAAGTTTACATTACATTGTAATTTTATTAGTTTTTCAGCGCTGCATAAATAAAACGAGCTATTTTGAAAATTTTGCCTTGACTTGAAAAAACAAAGTAACGATTTCACATTATTTTTTTCTGTCACAGTTTCTATAAAAATTTTACAAAAAATACAACTAAATAATAACAATAGCAACAATGAAATTTAATCAACTTAATAGAACAATTTTTTGTTCAAATCCTTCATTTGCTTATCTCCAAATTCGAAAACAAATATATACACTTGTAATAAAAGTTAGTAAAGCTAATAAAATACAAAAATTTAATTTAATAGTGTAATACACTTAAAATATGAACTGCCAAAAAAAAAAACTAATAAAACGATCACAGAAAAAGGTACAATTATTAAACCGCAACACCTGAACTTGCAGGCCGCAAGAGACACCTTTAAGTAGTAACAGACAGTATCGTCAGCCACTTTAAAATCGTGCTACCTCTCCCGATCGAGCTCTCAACCCCAATTAGTCGCAAGAGAACCACACTCGGTTTCTCCGGTGCCAGCGAAATTAACGGTCGACGGCGCTGGAGAAGAGGAGGCAAAGCAAAGCAAAAAAAAAGTGGCACATCGCATGCGTAATAGTAGGGATTCACTCACGTTTTAGCGAAGGCACATGTCGCGGGGCAGTCGCCGGGGTTCTCCGGGGACGGGCGATGCGCGTGCGGCCGGTTCCGTTGGCTCACTGCGAGGCTGGCGCGCGCCGGCGCCGCGCCTAGGCCACCCCCGCGCCGCCGGAATCGATAGCAGCTGTCGGTCTCGGCCTCCCCACCTCCACCGAGCGATTCGGCCCGTCTTTTTATTTGCCGCGCGGCCCTTTGTCTCCGCACCAACGTCCGGCTTCGATTTTCAGGCTTTCCTTGTGCTTTCGTCCACCCCCGGCGATTTTCCGCGGATTGGCCTGCGGCGGGGCTGCACTGCGGTCGTCGGCGGGAAATTTATTTCGGAGGCGCAGTTGATGGAGAGTAGGGGTGCCTCGTGCTGATCTGTGTGGAATGAATGATTTTTGTTAATTTTGAAAATTGACGTACGATAATGGAAGAAAAGGGATCGTTGATGGATTTTTAAAGGATATGTAATTGCTTTGTTTAATAATTTGGATGTACACTCCCAAAAAGGGGAAGAGTGAAAAACCAGAAGATGTGAGTGAAAACTGAGCAAATCAAACTTTGAATAGAGCGACTTTTTGAATTTTTCACTCTTCTACATTATGAGAGCGTATCCTCGCTTCTTACAAAGACTAGCACATCTCAAATAAGACCTATTTTAATTTGTCATTTTTAGGCTCTAAGCTAAACTCTTCCAGAACCCGAGTTTTTCAGGCCCTAGACTAATTTATTTCACTCTTGTACTCTAAACCCGCAAATTAAAATAAGCCTTTTTTGTGATGTACTAATTTTCTCTAGTTGTACTATGGATATTAGAATACTTATTAAGTTTTAAGTTATTTTTAATTAACGATGGATTTTATTAAACAAATAAGCAATAAATAGTGTATGCATCATCCATAGGCTTAGCATATAATTTTGCAAGAAAATTATAAACAAAAGCAATAATTATATCTTAACTTCTTGATATTTGAAGAAAAGGAACAATTTAAATAAAAATTACTGAAAATTATACAAGTTATTATTAATTTTTCGTGATTATTGTATTGTTATTTTCGATACATACCTCATTTAGCTCCGCGCCCTTCTTTCCGAATTGCGATCGCCTAAAAATTAAATAGTATTGTTAAAAAGATATTACAGCTTAGAAAAGTAATAGAATTCGTATCACTAACTTTATACTCTCTAATGAAAAAAATCCTTGTGAAACAAGGATAAACGCGATAATATCATAAAATTTAAACTTAAAAGTTCGAAAATATTGATTATACATTACGGTACATTCGCTGCGATGACAAGTTCTTTTACGCAAATGCTATTTTTACTTTAGCGAATATTTTCTCTGGTAGTTGTGGAAGCACTTTGGAACCATTGGACGAGCTTTCGTTTAAACGCTTGCGATATGTTCGAATAACCTTTAAGATAAAAATTTTATAAAATAATAATTTTGTACTTGAACAAATATTTCGACCTTATTACCTTGCGATTTTTTCGGGGTTTTCCTTGAGATTGACATATACATCATCATTATGCACTCAATAACAAGTTAAGCAAACGTTGTAAATCGATGTTTACTTTACTCCTTTTCGAAGGGCAGTTGACTGAAAATATAGTATTTGATGACAATCATTAGCAAAATATACATTTTAATAGTTGATATCTTTCGTATGTCTTTTAGTCCTTTTGTCTATTCAAAGATTTTTCAAATAAGTTGCACGCATCTAATTGCAGAATTTGAGTATAGATGATTTTTATTTTCTCTAAGAAAAAGCTCTCGATTTTAAAATATTTGACAAAATTCTTCCACTCAAAACAATTATATATTCAATTTAAAGACAAAATTCGTTAAAGGATAATAATTGCAATAAATATTGTTCCGATCCTTTGCACTAATTCATATACAAGCACTTAATTTCGATACATTTTTTCATACCTACTTTATTTTGACCTACAGCTCTAACGTAAAATCGATATCACGTTTAAATACAATTAAATATTTACTATGAAAAAAAAAACGATCGAGTGATAACGCAATAAAACATGCCCCTACCTTGGGATTACCCGTCAGCCCGTAAAACCCGCGGACCCTCGAAAAAAAAAACGTCACCCGACTGATTTATCGACGACTAAATATCTTGGAGGATTTTCGCGGAAAACTGCGAATCGGGAGCTATTTTTAGGTGCCGATAATGACCAGACGGTGCGTATACGTAGGTGCATGCAGCAAAGAATGCGCTCGACGGTCGAATCGCGTGACGACGTATTTTCCGGTCTGCCCGCCAATATCCGACGGAGACCGCCTAAATATAGCCAGGGCGGAGTGCCTCTTTTATTTCGCCGGGCTGATAATAATCACCATTTGAGAAAATCGTTTGTTCTCGCCTGAATGAGACTATATATGTGCATAAGGTAGCACCTTATGCAGTTAATATACACTTGGCGAATGGAATATTGGTAATCGTGATTCCGATTTAGGTAATTAAAACTGCGTTTTATTGGATTTGAGAAGTTATCGATCACATTAATTGCTAGACAGTCTTGTAATAGACATTTTAATATAATACGGCATGTATTGCATGTACATATCTCTGTAGCTAACTCAAATAATATACGAAAACAATTACATCGAAACGACTGATATACTATATTTGATGTTAGAATTCTGTTTAGAAAAAAGTTGCTCAAATTTTTAAATTTTCAACGATGATGCTGCTCTATAATAATCAGTTATCGGTATAAAATAAATTTGACACTTACATTTTTTGTGTTCTTCGTGAGTTCCGTGTTCAGGCAATCATAATTTCACTCGAGACCTTCCCAAAGTAATGTTTTTTCTTCTTTTTAGCTTTTATGAACACGACGTATCCATTCCTGCATTGCATTCCAAGGGGGTACGTTAATTATTACATTTGTTCTGGAAGGATAACAAGTTTGATCCTGTGCTTTGCATAGACGACTGAAGCGCCACTAGTTGCATAAAGTCTATACCTATATTTGTGCAACATATATGTACATTTTTCTACAAATCGGGGAAGTAAAAAACTTACGGAATTCTCCACCGGCATGTCGCCACCGTACGCTGTCTAACTAGGTGCGCGAGGCGAATGCATATGACGGTGACGGTCGACGGATTCAGCTGCGTGTGTTTGTATACAGTGCATGTATGTATGTATGCATACTCATGTTTGTATTGTAATATTTGTAATACACGCGAAACTAACCCCCAGCAAGGCTCCAAAGCACCGCATATAAGCGAGTAAACTGATAAAGCAAGTAGTGCAGCAAAGATACATTGTACAGAAAACTGCAATACGTATTGTAAATATTTGATCTTGTTTTTCATAAATAATGTATTTTTCAGTTGAGTAACTGAATTTTAACTTGAAATTTCTGGTAAAAATAAAACTTCTTTAAGTACCATATCTAAAATGTCGCAAGATAGAGGTAAATAAAACATTTTATTTAAAAAAATATCTAATTAAACAAGTTTTAATTTTTAAATTAAATTTTAGGAAGAGGAAGACGTAATCGTGGACATTCGTACAATAAGAACAAAAATATAAATATAGGAGACAAAGGAAAAGAAATATTGGAGCACATAAATGAAAATAATCCTGTGATCAAACAGTTTCAAGAATATTCTTTAGAGTTAGACTCCAAACATGACCGCTATGAAAGACTTGTTAAAATCAGTCGTGATATAACAATTGAAAGTAAACGTATAATTTTTTTACTTCATACTCTTGATAAGGAAAGCAAAAGAGAATCTGTTTTGAATGAAGCGGAAACAAGATTAAACAATTTGGTATCTACATCTTTTAAAAATATTGCCCAAGAACTTGACAATGAAGACCCATACCTATATTTAAGGGCTTATAGAGCTGGCTTGCAAGAATTTATTGAAGCTTTAACTTTTTATTGGTATCTAAAGAATAATACTCTTCATAACTGGACTAATTTAGCTGAGTCAATGATTTACACTATTGGTGATAAAACTGAAACTGAAAATAACGAAACAGCTTCAGAACAAAAAACAGTACAAACATTATTACCACCAATAGAATATGTATTAGGTATAGCAGATCTTACTGGGGAATTAATGCGCAAATGTATAAATAATTTAGCTACTGGTGATATTTCAAGTTGTTTTCAAACATGTAATTTTGTCAGAAGTATGTACAGAGGATTTTTAGGCAGTAATGGTATTGCTGGACGAGAAGTTGGTAGAAAGCTTTATACTTTAAAGCAAAGTTTAATGAAAATGGAAAATGTCTGCTACATGATAAAGGTTCGTGGATCTGAAATACCAAAACACATGTTAGCTGAAGCAGCTATAGTAAGTACTTCAGAAGATATACCGGCAGATGAAGATGAAGGTTATCAAGTATATTAAAGAAAAATGTATAATTTTTTTATATTTATTTGAATATTTATTTTTTAAAAATAAATTTATATAACAAACATTTAAAAGGGACTGGTTTTCTTTGTTTAAATTAATTACCTTTTACTTTAACCATCATCATCATTTTCTTCAAAATCACTTTCAAATTCTTCCAAACTTTCAATGTCATCATCATCTATAAAAGATTGTTCATAATCTGATTCATCAACTGATTCTTGTATTGATTGATCTGAATCTGAGTCTTGATGAGTTATATTTCTTACAGAGTTTATAGCTGCTTGGCGTTTGTTACGCGAATGTTTGTAATGTTGTTTATGAAGTTGATTTTTTCGATAACAGTTAGTTCCGTATGGACATTCTGGCCTATTATCAGGAATGTTGTAGTCATCATCCCCAACATGACTAAATTTGGCTTTATGTTCAGCATTTAATCTAGAAAAAGGAGAATAAGTAATCATAAAATAGCAATATTTTAATAAATATTTGCATCTTGAAATATTTACCTGTAACATCGACTTCCATATTTACATTTTTCTCTAGGTATAGTTTGCAAATTTATATTAGTAGCAGTAGCATTATCATCATTATTTGTTGATGGCACACTATCATTATTTCCCTGCTGCTGATTCTCGGTTAAATCTGAATTGTTTATCTGATCACTAACACCTGGATCATTATTGCATTGCACTTCATTATCTTTATTAGTTGAAGGTATTGCGTTATCATTATTTTTCTGCTGATTCTCTATTAAATCTGAATTATTCAACTCATCACCAATGCCTTGATCAGAATTACACAGTACTTTATCACTATTTTCATTACTATCAGTAGCTGGTGCTACAATTGTGATTGATTCATTTTGTTCATGAACATTGGGTTCATTATAGTGTTTCATATTTTCACTTTCTACAACCATAACACACATTTCAGGCTGATCTGATTCTCTAAAAAAAAAACCATGGTTTTTAAATAATCTTTAAAAAAGTATTATGATAATTTGAATATGATAAACATTACTGTGAATCAAGTACTTGAAGAACATCTGATATATCATTGTTTTCACATTTATCCAAGTCATTTTCATGTTTATTCGAACTATTAATACAGCCATTTTCATTTAATTCTTTACTGTTATTATTAAGACCACTTAAACATTCTGCTTCTTTGTTGTATTCAGAGCAATATTTTTTATCAGGTGGTTCATTTTCTATAATTTCTTCCATCTAATAAAATATAAAATAAAATATATTTCGATTTTGATAAGTTTTAATCCCTGGTTGATTTTTTAATATTTACCTTTCTTTTTGAGTTTTCACTTATTACTTCCATTGCAGATACCACTCTAAACCAAAACTAAATTTTAATGGGGTACAATAAACATATATCTCGAAATCTTATAAAGTTTATGACTCACTTTCTTTCAACAATGTCCATCGAAGAGAGCCTTAACTTTTCTTGTAACACGATATCCCCTTATACTAGATATTACTCAATGAAATAAAATAATAAATATATAAAACACTTATTAAAAATTATTTGATGTAGGTATAATCTTCTGGAGTAATGGAAATTTAACCATCATCAGACAGATTTAGTTTGACGGCTTGCTCTGATTCGGATTCACTTTCTGACTGCAATAAAAGAAACAAAATTTATTATTTGACATTTATATTAAGAGGACCAAATAGGTTTATTGCCATTAATTAAAGTTATAGTAAAATATTATTATAAAAACTGAGGAAACAACTTACACTAATGTTGTAAATGATTCGAAATCATTTATTGTAAATAACAATCAATCTAATCATACTAAAAAACTTAAAAAACATATAAGTTAAACACACATTGACACTTCACATCAAGCAATGTTTACGAAACTGAAGCGCAATTGCGCGCCAAAGCCGAAAGCATAATGCACTCGCACGTCGCCACCATACATACTCTGCCTAACTGCAGTCTATATAGACTATATATAGGCTGGAATAAAGGTCCAATATAAGTTTTGTTTACACCGGGGGCCCCAGGGGAGAACTAACCTCAAAAGCGCCAGGTCAACAAAAGATTTTCCGCTGGATCTGCAGGCGCCCCCCGATGCCGAGGAGGCCGTAGAGCCGGAGGCGAGGAGGATGCCGCTGGGGATGAAGCCGGAGTGTGTCAAGTGCGGCGTGCAGGAGACGCCGCTCTGGCACGCTACCGAGCTCGGCAGCGTCTGCAATCGCTGCCTGGAGAGCGAGCGAAGCCGACCGCCGGAGGAGGACGGCCCGGCCCCGGGGAGGCCCGCCCGCAAGAGTACCCGCGTCACCAAGTACAATGGCAAGCCCGGCAAAGGCGGAGCCGCCGCCGCCAAGGGCCTGCCCAAAGGCAAGGGCCGTAGACACATATTCAAGAAGACGGTAAGCCCTCCGCCAAAGTTGCTTTTGGTTTTCAGTTTCACCGGGTTGAGTACTTTCATAAGCTTTCAGAGGAAAGAGGACTAGTGCAGCTGTTGTCGATAGTTTCAAGGGTAGAAGCTTTCGTGTGTTTCTATCCGATATAGCTCACTATGTTCAGGATTATTTTTACACTAGTTTTTGATGAATGATTATTTTGTTGATCGGAGAGCAAGAACAGTATTTTTTTTGTGTTTTTTTAATATATGACCAATTTATCGCTTAAAACAATAAGATAAATTCTTTCTATAACATTGCTTGTATGTATCAGACTTTTATAATTGTATCAGAAGTATAAGTCTGACAGGAAGTTCTTTACAATGATATAGTCATTTATGAATATAATAGTTTAGATTATCATTGCAATTCATTGAAATAAAAATTGTCTCACATAATGTACATTTATTGCAGCCTATGAAATCACCAGCTGCTACAGCAACACCAGTCACAAGTAGTTATGTCTTTTACAAAGGATCTTATTTTCAAGTTGGAGACATAGTATCTATGCAAGATATTGATGGAGGAATCTACTATGCTCAAATTCGAGGTTTACTTACTGATCAGTATTGTGAAAAAAGTGCAGCTGTTACTTGGCTATTGCCAACTACAGCCAGGTATAACTATTAAACTTCGTATCTCCTAAAAATTTCTTTGTTTTCTTTTACATAAATATTTTTGCAGATAGTATAAATAGAAGAAAGCAATTTATTAAATTGTTTACAATTTTATGTTTTAATTAATATAATTAGAGTGCTACAATTGGTTGACACCTATCTAATATCTTCATATTTTGATATATACAATTTTTATTGAAGCATTATAATGTTTACTCCTGTTAATTCTTTTAGATATTTCAGATTATATACATATGTCCTTTCATTATTTCAGTCCACCTCCAGAAGATGGTTTCATCCCAGAAACGTACATAATTGGACCAGAAGAAGACTTGCCACGTAAACTAGAATACATGGAATTTGTAATGCATGCACCTTCTGATTATTACAAATTGAAAAATAGTCCTTATCCTCCTATACTCACTGAAGGAGGCAGTGGGTACATATGGACATCTCTTCGAAACGAAGCTAGTTTGAAAAAGTGATTCCATCTTGGTGCTATTGCACTGAACATTTAATGCTGGAAATGTGTATACTTTTAAGGTGCATGCAAATAAAACTCTGTGATCTACTAAACTATGACGGTATATACAATCTGTTACAATTAATTTTGAATGTAAAAGTTCATTAAAAAGATTTTATCTATTTACATTCACATAAATACCTACTAATGTAAAGTAGTACATATTAACTAAAATTAGCTGTTTGCTAAGATTTATGTAACGTTTATGTAATGAAGCATAATAAGAATACTTCGCAAATTTTAAAATTTTACAATGAATGAAAATTGTAATTTATAAAAAAGGAATGTAGGCATTGTGTTTTTCAAAAGAATCTAATTTTACAAAATCTCAAACATTTTTGTAATTAAAGGAAAAGTAAATATTTTATTTCAATATATTGACTTAAATAATCTTGATTTTTTTAACATTTTCCTTGCACAATGAAAATGTAATATATACACTTATATAGATCAAAGTTTAATTAATCCTACCATCTTGTAATAGTTTCAATCATACATCGTACAATAATGAGCAATTTTTTACATGTTCTATACTTTAAATTTTGTTAATTTGCTTACATTCATGCTTTACCTCGCTTTCTATTTTCTCTGATTTTAATTTTTTCATTTTTTAAATGATTCTTTTTCCTTCAGAAAAAGGACTATCCACAAAATACACGAAATCCCAGGTACAGTCAAATCTGAATATGAAGGATCATACATAGGTACACGATTTTCCATTTGCTTTGTGCAAAATCCTGTTCCTAATGTTACAACATAAATTTACAAAATTTCGAGTAAGTTTATGATTTCTAAACATTCATCAATTATAATATCCATATTTTTTATTTTTTAAATATTTTTTATCTTTTATCAGAATAGAGATTTATAGAATTTAGCATACTTATGTAAAAATTGACAAGTCCTAATATTAATTTTTTTTAATATGATTAATATTAATGAAAGTATAACGTGTACTAAATTCTATAATTTACATTTTAAGCTTTTTCGGAAGTCTAGGATGTATTTTGCAATGATTATACATCAACAAGCTGTTGTAAGAATTTCAAAGCTACCTCCTCACAATTTCACGTTTTATACATTTTACATATAAATTATTTACTAGCTTTATTGTACCTATTGCACATTATATTCACTTAATATAATTATTTTAATTCTTATCACAAATTTATACAAAAATTACAGCACCTTACTGCATTGGTGCAACTGCACACCCCTTTAATCAAGTTGAAAATATTTGTATAAATAAAATGACAAATGATATTAAAATAGAATTTAACAATATACTATTTATTTAATATCAATATTTGTAATACAATATAATATTTTCATTTACAATAAGCGTTTCTATCAGTCACATAGAAAAATAAACTTCAGGTAGTAAATTTCTTATAGATTATTTTTCTGTTATAAAGTACTTTGTGACCAATATTTTTATAAAGCTTGGTTTTACAGAACTATAAATTTAAAAAAGTAACTCATTCATCCTTTCACGATTGAAGTGTTACAAATTAATGCAACACTCGATGTACATAAATATTACAAGAATTAATCTTTAAAAGTAACTTTATAAATAATTGTTGACAATAACAATTATTAAAAAATCCTTGGCTCTGACAAAGTCATGAGATTGATCAAGAGATGTAAACAGCAGAATTGCACATTGTACATACTTTAATAATTGTTCTCTTTAAAAAAGAAACAATACAATCTCTTAAATTCATTGTAAAATATTTTGAATAATACCAGTCACGTTGGAGTTAATGAAGTAACGGCTGGTCAGAATTTCAGATCTTTTATTGCCTGCGGTAGGTCAGGCAGCTTCATGTCCTTGATTTGTTGTGGTATATTCATGTTCTTCACAGCCGACACTGCTCGTGCTGGTGCTGCAGTAATTCCAGCCTATAGATAAAATACATCAAGATTATATAATATTATTTACAAGTACTTAAGCTTTAAAAGAAATATTAGTCTTAAAGTATAAACGATTTCAATGATTTTAGCTGCTATTTACATTTTATAGTACACTTGTATAAAACAACAAAGTAAACCAAAAAATTTTTTATTATAATTATTTCAATCTATAATAATTATAATAATTATCTATGATATGTCTGAAAGAAACAAAATAGACTCTTAATACATAAAATTTAACAAAATTTTTATTAAAATTTACATTATTGTATCTTTTGTTAGAATTTAACTCAAATAACAAGACATGAAAAAATAAAAGATTTGTAAAAAAATTGTATTAATATTTAAAAATAAAAACAATTTAAAGATGGCTTAAGGAGGGGGTCCCAACAGAAAAAGTGGGTCGGGTGAATAGGTGTGTCCAGATTTATGAGTCACCTAGAATTTTGAGGATTTTAATCAGTACTTTAACTAAACACATTATGCAGGCAAATTTTGCAGGCAATTTATAGCTAAAAAATTCTCCCAAAAATCGTTCTTCATGCACCTTTGATATAAATAAAATTTGAATTAGTAAGCAAATAATTTTAGAATCTCACCTCTTGTTTCTCCAATTTATTTTGGTCCTCGATCCTTGTTAAAATTTCAGTCATATTTGTCTCTAATACCATGCCACCCATTACTAGCTCATTAAGAATATAATGGACCTTATCAACGTGGAAAATAAGATCTAATTCACATACATTTTCAAAACATTTATCTAAAGTTTCAACAAAGACTTGAATTAAGTCTAAAATACCAAGTTCAGATTCAGAACTGTCTACACAAAAAACAAAGTACAATGTCGCATAGTGACGATAAATTAACTTATAATCGGAGCCTCCAATAAGACTACCACCTTCTAAAAAATTGCAAACATTATCATCTCTTTTGGAAACTAAGTGAAATGTTTCTTTTATAATCTGTTGTTGCATGTCTTCATTCTGAAACAAAAAATATTATGTGTTAACATATCACTTGGTCAGTTAAAAATTTGTCAACTACATAAAAGCCTACAGTAGACTTACAAAATATTGATAAAACTTGGAGAGACGTGGTTTCCCATGATTATTGAACACCAATATAGCTTTAATCATTTTTGCAATGAATTTTTATAAAAATCTTACACAAAAAGGTTAGATTGGCAGTAATCAGAACTTTTTTCTAATAATTTAAATTTTGAAAATGTCTTCTGTTCGACATTGTGTTCATCCGTTCGCATCAAATAGTTTTTACTCAAGTAATCGCCGACTACAAGATATTTGCACCAAAATTTTCGGAGCGATTTATTTTTATTTATTTTTATCAGTTTTGGCACTTTAGATATTACAGTGCTTAATTTTTTTAGATTGTGATTTATCTTTTCAACTCTGATGAAATACTCGTAATTTATTCTTACGTTATTTGTGACAAATATGTTATAAAAACTATTTTTCGGGAAGGCGTTTGAGACGGATCTTAATACACAAGTACTTGCACACTAACCTCAAAAATTTACCATCATATGCTCAGCTCAGCTGTATTAATCTGTGTGCATAGGTATCTTTTTATCTACACACAAAATGCAATATACATACATACATCACACATGCGACGTGCATATCGTACGTGGCACGTGACATTCGCGAATCAGCAACTTTTTTTAAAGAACTTTATTAAATTATTTTGATTTGAGTATTTGATTACTAGATTGAGCCTTGTAATGGTTGCGGCTAATATATGTGTAAAAGTTTATTGAATGTTAGTACGGTACATCGTAATAATGTATTAAGCCGATTTATGTGTAATGTATAAAATGCGTAATTCTGAAAATTGTTAATATTATGTTTTTAATTATCTGTTTGTACATTTAAACCGGGATTTTATACGGTAGATAATTGTGTTTTATATTATCTATTAAAAAGGAGTAAATTAATCTATTAAGAAAATAATTATGCTGTTATATGTACACCTTTCTTTTTTTGTTACGTGAATGAAAACCTTGTGCAATCATCTTAACCATTTATTAATTTTCTCAAACGCTTAATTAATTCAGCTCAATAAAGTCGTAAAAAAAATAAAGATTAAATTCTTAAGTAAACTTCATTAAAATCATATTTTTAGTAACAGCTTCCGTCAAAACAAGTATACAATCAAATAAAGGAAAGAAAAAAATACATCCTTTTACCGCTATTACCTGTAAACATAGTCAAATCGCGCATTGGAGTCCACATAGTTACTGCCCGATATGTGTGCGTGAGTCACTCGACAGCGACGCAGCCATCGCAGCGGCCGTGTATAGATATATATGCACACTTTACTTTATTCTATATAGTGCTTGCTACTGTACGCGAGCTAGCGAATGCGAGGCGCGCTCGGCGGCTCGGCGCAGCCGAGGGTATCGGAGCAGTCGACAGTTGAGTTCCGCGGTGTCCGGACGGACGCATTGCGCTCGCTCGCCCGTTACGCCTCGAGGAAGGCCCGAGACAAGCGCGGGTTTGTCCGGAGGATAGCCGTGGGCCAAGCGGACGGTGAGATCGGGCGGATGCTGCCTGTGCGCGACCCGCGGCTCGCCTCGGACACGGCCGGCCGATCAGTCCACCAACTCACCAATGGTTCGTCCTGCCCGCTCGTAGACTCCTTCAGCACCGCACACCCAAATGTACTTGAAGGGCTCCTCCTTCTCCACACTCCAAGCACCAAACTTCTTTTGCTCTCTTGCTCCGCGAGTGACTGACCGTGTTTTCGTGCTTCGCAGGATACTTCCCAAGATGAGATAAATGGAGAACTTGCAAGTGTCAGTCCAAACACTTTGCAGCGAAGGTGAGGTTTATCGGTTAACATCCTGCCTCTTTTCTTCTACTTTTGTATGTTTGCGTCAAACTGATTTCCATGAATTCAAAGCGTCATCGGGCAGGTGTTTTAAAGAAACTGATTTTTATGCAATTATGTATTAGTAATTGCAACGCTTTTTAAATACAATTCTTTTTTAATAGTTTTTATTTGCTCTTTAGGATTAAATTGATACAGTATAATAATAACTTCATTATTATTTTTATCAGGTACAACTAATAAAAATTTTAGATGTACATAACAAAATTAGTAGTCACATGTTACCTTATATAATTTTGTGATTCGAATATAAATTTGATTTTCAATCACTTTGAAAAAGAAAATGTAGTGTATACAGTGAATTGAGTGAAATAATCTTTATTATTAAGCTCTGAAACTATAAAGACAAGAATAAGAATAGTGTACAATAGAAAAAAAATTTTAAATGTATTTTGCAGAAAATCAATTAGATTATTTGATAAACTGATTTTATCTTTACTTATCAGTATCTTTTACTTACCAAACTATTTATTTAATATAAATTAGTTTCTGGTGCAAGATAATGTAGATAAGAAGTTTTATATTATTTGAAGATGGACAGGCAGCGATTACTGCCGATGCAGCTACCACCTGCCAGCAGCATAAATGGCAACAATGGAAATGGAAAAGGAAGGATATCTTTTGTAAAGCGGTTGACCCTTGGTTTCATAATTTTAGCAGGACTTGGATTACTCTACGTCCCAGCATATCATTCAGCGCAAGGCCAATTTTCTGGTTTAGGTGAGACTCCATCCCCAGTAGGATCTGGGGGAAGTACACACTTCATAGCCTCCGTAGGTATGCCATTGTTACTGCTTTACGCTATATTATCTGCATCATGATTATCTTATAACGTTTACTAATTTAAATAATATTATCTTATTTTCAATCAAGAATAGAATGCAGGTTTCTCTTGTACATATAAAACATTTTTCAATTCTTAAAAAAGTAGACACATTTATTTTTCTAAATGAAATTTATTCGTATAATGATTTTCTTATCAAAGTAATTTAATCAGAATTTTTTACTTTAAAATAAATAGTAAAATTTTGTCAATTACAGGAGATAATTTTAACATTGAAGTTAAACCTATTTTTTCATCAAAAAATGTTTCATCGAAAAAACAGGACACAGGTCTTATAAAATACAAGTTTTATTTTTTCTTATTTATTGTTTGTCGTGAAATTCGCCATAAATGTCCGTTGTCCGTGGAGTTTTATGTATATTTTAAATGTTGAAATGTGGGTTGTACATACAAACATGTAATTGTTGGTGAAGGTAAGGGCTTACCGAAATTAAAAAAAGTGTTTGTTTTTTTTATGTGCACTAGGTGTTCAAATTTTTTAAACTTTTGTTGTTAAGACCTAAAGTTAACAAAATTTTCGAAACTGTTAAGTACGAATGTTTTTGTGGAAATGAAAATATCAAATATAAATATCAAAATCGCTGTACATTGCATTTTATGTTTTCCAAGAATAAGACACCCCTTTCATTGTCTGCAACATGTTATTTTTTATATTATAAGAAAGCAAGTGATGCGATTTTAGGTAAACGTATACTTATACTTATTAATGCTTTATTAGTATTTACAGTATTGTAAAATAATTAGGTATATTTAGTAGCTTGAAATTATTAACGTAGCTAATTGGAAAGTATTTTAAAAGACATTATAAACTAACATTATGAGCTTATCTAAAGATTTTAATATATTAAAAATATCTTCTCGTATTTTTGAGTTTCTAAAATAAATAATACAACTGCGCTCTACTATATCTTACTATATTTTTTTACTCAGGCTGAAAGTGTAATAAAAAATTATTATTTGTTTTACAAACTACTGGTATGCACTTTAGCAGTTATTAGGATATTTTAAGGCGTGATGTAAAAAATCTGATAACAATTTTACACAGTTGATTGATGTGCCTTTATTTTTCCTAGATTATCTACAATTCGTTTTGAACAATGTATCGTTAAAATTTGCGCTATCTATTCATTTATTTATAATATTTCTGCACATCGATAGTCATTAAAAGAATCATAAAAGAAGTTTTAAACAAAGGCGAAACACATATTACAAAAGAGATTAAAGTGATAACTTTACAAAGTGTTCCTCACTATTTTATCTACAAACTTTAACTATTTTCTTGTGAATATTAAGGTTTTATCGCAGTTGCTTTTATATATAATAATTACATGTTTTATTATTAATTTTCTGTTATTTAATTAAAAAAATGTAACATACTAAATTCTATAGGTATATCAGTGTCGATTGTGATATAAATCTATTATTATTTAACTTTTTCGATATGCAGTGTAAGGAAGAAAGCTCAATTTGTTAGGTGCAATAAACTTTGTATATATTTTACGCGCGCTACTTCGTAGTCCCGTATTTATTTATTGATATCAAAAGAGAGGTGCCTATTCGTGTAAATAGATTTTTTTTTTAATTTAAACCTTTTAACCGATAAGCCGAAACGCGCACGTATATGACAATGATAATGCCGGAGATTCTCCTTTCGCCATGTACGGGAGATAAAAGCGTCGATTTTAGTGATGATATAACGAACGCCCAACAAATATCAATTCAAAAGAAAAACGTGACTGGCGACTATTTTGAAAAAAGGATTTGTGAAATGAATAAAGATTTTTTTTTCAATGTTTTCAATAAATATTTATCGTTTCCACGAAATATATATTATAAAAAAAAAAAATATTTTTGTTAAACATTAATCATAAAATTAATTTTACCCACTGTTTTCTTATATTAATGTCAGAAAAATGCGACAAAGAAACAAATTAATGTAAAGCGTACTGATAATTCACTAAAAAGTTTGCTTAAGCGATAAGGCCTTGCGATTTAAAAGTTTTATTTAAAAGAATAATCTTTGTACAGCACTTTTAAAGAAGTGAATTTTCTTTCTACACCAGTGTTTTTAAGGAACCCAAGTAATATTTCCGTTGTAATAAATTACCTTAACGCTTGCTGCCTGAGCGAAGAAAATAGGTATATTTTTATCTCGCGCACCTTTACGACTTGTAAATCTTAAACATCCTTGTGTAAAAATGCTTACGCATTCTACGTATACATATCTCATGAAAATAGTACCCGATTTTATAAGAGCTTACTCGCTTATCACTCAAGTTTACACCACCTATGCACTAATAATATTGTGATAAATTTTCTTATTTATTGTACTAAATTCTATTCGTCTAAAGATTTGTTTATGAAAAAGAAGCTGCAAAACAAACTGTTTTAACATTTTCAATTATTGTATTGTTTTCGCAATCTTTGATAAAGGAAGTAACGCTTTATTTTGCCGATTTTGTCCTTGCTATAATTTGTTAAATTGTTGAATCGTATATCAGACATTTATTACTTAATTAATAACGAATGACTAATTTTAGCGTATATTTTTGAGAAACTGGCCTCTAACAAAAAGCGCAAAATTAATTTGATTTCCGCGTGATAATAAGAATGAACAGCGTGCAAAGGTGGCGTACACGCGAGGGTATTAGGCAAAGGAAACCCGCTGACATTCTGTTTGTGATTTTAGCTCAGCTGCGCGGTTGGAGCTACAACACGTCGCGCGACGTGGGCGTCTACATCCACCCGGAGAACACGACGTCGCTGCTAAGCCCGCGGGGCGTCTGCGCCGACGGGCCCTACCTGCTGATCGTCGTTTGCTCGGCGGTGCCGAACACAAACGCCCGCCTCGCCATACGCAACACCTGGGGCAACCGCAGCCACCTCGACGCCACATACAACTCCACGGTCCGAGTCGCCTTCCTCCTGGGCCAGAGCGACAATGACACTCTCAATGTACGTTGCACCCCGCGGGCACCGCTCCTTATGCGGTCCCCTTATTTCTTACTACTCTCTGGAAATGTGTCAGAGTGAAAAATCACTTGAACCGAACCGATCGAAGTTACAATGTAGTCGCCAGGAGGGTTCCCGTGATCGATGGAAGTTCGTGTTTTTATCAAGGCTTTTCCTATGCATTTTGATCCGTTAAAACCTAATGGAATTCTTTACATTTCTGCGAAATCGATTCGATTAGTAGCAATTGTCATCTGTATGGAAACAATTGTAGAATTATGCTTATTTTTTCAAAATTAAAAAATGTTGATTGCGAACGCGGAATGCGCGCACGTGAAGTATATAATTGCAGTGTGAAATGTACAGCCAGGCACGTTGGTTTTTTAAAATTCTCTCTAAATTTACACTTGTTGAAAATATAATTCTTATAAATCGTGTCGATTTTGCAATAATTATAAGCAAAACATTTAAAAAAAATTTAATTAAAAATTAAATTTTTAATAAAAAAAGGACAGTCCGGCGATGGTCCACCTTTAAAATTAGGAACCATCGTTCACGAGAATGCCCGGCGTTTACACTTTTAAACAGGTTCAGTTATTTTTCTTTTTTTCAAGTCGGAGATTTTTTACTCGAATGAAATGATTTCTAGAATTTATTACTCTTCCACGTTACGAAAGCTCGATTGTCTCGCTTTGACAAGGTTCCACGCGCCTAATGAATAATTTCGTTAGAGAGTGGATTTTTTTTAACGTCGTAGGATCAGTTTCAGTTAGTCACAGAGCGAAATAAAATGTTTGCTTTTATTTTTTATTATATATTTATTTTTCAAACTGTTTCGTAGTTGCAGAATGAAAGTGGGTAACGCTTTGAAGGTGATAGTGTAAGACATGCAATACTCTCATCATAATTATAAAAAGTTAAAATCCGGTTTGCGTGCCGGAAAATTTATTGAAAAGTGTAGTATATGTAAATAAGTTCTTTCAGATTGCTAAATAATTTTTATGTTTGGAAAATCGATTATTCTGTGTATTTATATTTGACATTTATGCTACATGAAAAAAAACGTAGGAAACATTTCTTTTTAAAGGTGAAGTCTGATTGGAATGTAAAAAAGTTACCACTATAATTTTTCAAAGGATTATAATTTTTTCATGTTATTGACTAAATTATAATTCATAAAGTATTTTTGTCAGCCTACGAATTTACAAAAGTTTTTGAATACACTTTTAATCTAGCTTTCTCTTTTTAACTGTGTCGGCAAAAACTTTTGCTTAATATTCACTGCACACCTCGTCCTAACTTGTTGGATTAATTGATTCGAATTAAAAAAAGGATAGTCAATTAGTCTCCATGAATCATTCAGTGGAAACATTGAACTGTCCGTAGTTTTCTCATTGAATTAAAATTAAAATTTAAATCAGAATCAACAAAAATTTTTTAATAAGATAATCGTCACAGTTCAAGACAAAATTCATAATAGAATGTTAAAGCTACACAAGCTATTTTTAGTGAAAGGCCAGAAAGATCATTTACACTAACCAAGTTGTTCCGCATTTAGTCTTTCGCAGCGGACGAGAGTCATTTGTACAACGACATTATTCAAGAAAGCTTTCATGACACCTACAACAATTTGACGTTGAAGTCGGTAATGTTGTTGAAATGGGTGACGGCCAACTGCGACAAGCTGACGTATCTTATGAAAACCGACGATGACATGTTCGTCAATGTCCCGGCGCTCGTGAAGGCATTAAAAGGACGAGCTAAGAGCACCGGCACCCTAATTGGTTCGCTTATTTGCAATGCCAGGCCTATTACGGATCCTAAAAATAAATGGTGAGCCCTTGCAAATTATTCACGTACCTCGTTCCGCTGTTCACCGTTTCAAGTTAATTGAAAACACAAAATTACCCAGATGATCAGTAAACAAATATACTGTTGTTTTCTAGTAAATTTACTGGTCATTCAAAAATTATTTTCTTACCTCATGTATTCGTTGAGAAACTTTTTACCAATTGACTTTAGTTATTATCCACATGGCCAAACGCTTTTAGTAAAATCTAGTTACTTAGTTTAACTGTTGTGAGATACTTTACACAATGTTGGTAAATACTATATACTCAAAGTTTTAAAAGTAAAAATGAAAAGCAAGCTTCCTGATGTCTGGTTACAAATCTTATATACATACATATAACGGCTTTGAATGATTGATGTGACTCGTACGTTTTCATCGGTTTATAATTGTTCAATTAATTAAAGAAACAATTCTTTCAGGTCGATTTAAAATCTTTGTACCATTTAATTTTTTTTGTCAGACTAAAAGAGTATAAAAAATGCATGCTTTAATCCATCGATTTACATTTCAGTTATTTAAATCTACGTATTGTTTTTCTTCTTTATTTTTATTGAACACACAACTACCTTCGTAAAATTAAATTTGTGTTATTCTCCAATATAGAATCATGTCGGAAATACCACTGCTTTGTTTTCAAATCAACATAATTCTGAGCAAAAAGTCGATAAATGATGATTTTTTTCCCCTTTATTTTTAACCACAGATCATAAAAAACATTTTTTTAAATAATTATAATGATCCCTACAAAAACTCAAATATGTACAATTAACTTGCCGTAATTATTTTTAATATTGAACCACATCAGTAATACCATTTGCTTTGTTTTAATAAAATAAAAGAAAATAATTTTGACCTAAAAACTTGAAAAAGATGACGACCTATTTCCATTAAAACTTCCAAGTACATAATGAGCTTATTTACTTTTCATTATAATTGTTCTTTCAAAAAATAGAAGACACACTTAATACGCTCAAGTGCTTCTTCCTATACGACAACAATTCGAAGATAATATTTTTTCTGCACTGTAAAAAAATGTCTGCATTAAAATTTAAAATAATTTATAATAAAAGCAGAATTGAAGCACATACATTCAAAAAATTATTAATTTAAATGTGAAATTCCTGTAAAAAAATTAATCATAAATTGGCCAAAATATCCATTTTATGGTTAATTTTTTTATGGGGTTCATTAATTTTTATTTAGATTCATTGAAATTCAAATGTAATTTATAATTCAATGAATTTTCGCAGGTACACGCCGAAATACATGTACTCGGAGCGGACGTACCCGAACTACCTGTCGGGCACGGGCTACGTGATGAGCCTGGATGTGGCGGGTCGCCTGTACCGGGCGGCCCTGAACACGCCGCTGCTGCACCTGGAGGACGTGTACATCACGGGGGTGTGCGCGAGGCGCGCCGGACTGCGGCCTCTCAACCAGTACGGCTTCAGCTACGTGCCACGCAAGCTCGAGGCGTGCACGCTGCGCGAGGTGATCACCGCGCACAAGGTGAACGCCAGTAGCCTGCACACCATCTGGTCGAAGCTGACGGACCCGACGGCCCTAGCCGCCTGCCCGACGAGGCGCGCTGCCGACAAGCAGACTTCCACCGTCAGCCGACTCGGTCGACACATAGGCTACTTCTTGCTCAAGAGCCGACTGCTCAGCAGCAGGTGCGCCTAGCCACCCGTTGCGCTGCGCTAGTCACTTCCTTGTATACTTTTGAGGGACACTCTGTGGTCGTTTTTTTCCCTCGTTGCTTCCGGGAGAGCAGGTACGACTTCCTTAGCCTTATCCGCAGCTGTTTTTTAGGATGAGTTTAGGATGTGAGAGGCGTTGAACTGTAAAGGCAGCTTTTTTTAAAAGAGTATACTGTCTTTGAGGTGACATCTTCGCGGGTGTCGCCGTGGTATGGGATTTTGAGATTTTTCAAATTCAAATATGAAAGTTCATCGCAAAATCATGATTGATTTACTGATCACTGAAACATGTATTGTTTATTGATATTACAAGTGTAAATAATTATTATAACAATAGAATACACTATTGAAAGAGGTAAAGTTTATAACAGTTTTGTAAAGTAAATTCTGACATCAATATTAATCAATCTAAAGATTAATCAATGGAATTCAAGATTCCCATTGTAGTTAATGAAGATAATGAATTAGAGTAACAATGCAAATTCTTGAAATTTCACATCTACTTACAATTAAATTTAATAATCTTCGGATTTCTAAATTATTACTCTAAAGCAGCCTCAAATCAATAAATAGTTTGATTTTTTTTAAAGATAACGAAACTTCCAATATGATCTTCCAATAATTCTTTACATTTATTGAAATAATCATTTTTGTTTCTTTATACTGGAATTTCGGGCTGATATGAATTTTTCCATTCAGTATCATAGATTTACATTTTGAAATAGAAAAAATATGTGTACTATTTTTAGATGTGAGTTTGTCCACGAGTGCATGTGTAATAATGATAAATAACGATGCAAGTGTATCACTATTAAATTATGAATCAAGATTTTTAAAATCTTAAAATTTTGTTTATAATGAAGATTTATTTTTGTATTTATGTTCTTCATGAATATATTTTTTCATACATTATTCTTTTGAAAATGAAAATAGCATAGTATGCAAAAGTTAAAAATAATTTAAATATTGATAATTGTATTAAATATACGGTGAATTAAAGTAATATAATAACAATTTGATCAAAGAAATTAACTTTTGTTTCATAATGTAAATCATGAATATTGTAAATCAAATTTAAACAATGTAAATAATGCATTTGTATTTAAAATATTGATATTTAAATTTATTTTTTTGACTAGTCACAAAAAATATAACAATTTTCGATTATTTTTGAGTTAGTAAGAAACATAATTTTTATAAATTTATTAACAACTTTTATTATGTTCAAATAAAGGAAATTTACGTTTTTGGTTAATACTTTTTTACATATAAATATAACAATATCGTATAAAGAAATACAACATTATGATAGCTAAAGTAAAAAATATACATAAAGTAAAAACTTAAAGCCAAATTTACTTAATTCACTAGTATTTAATAATTGATTTTTAATAGTCAATGTTACTACGAATGAATTTGGTATAAAAAAATTGTTTGTAAAGTACTATTTAATTATAGATATCGATTTTCATATCACAAACTTAAATATCAGCATAAATATATAAAAATATGTAATAGCATTCGTTCATATCATGATAGCTTTCATGTATTCTTTTTGTGTTAATTTGAAATTAACATCCAATATGTACATATAAATTTAATAAATTCATCACATTTAGTACATATTGAAGCATTTTATAACATTGAACAACAAAGTCTTGTCAAATGGTGTTCCTAGAAAGAGGAAATGTTGTAGTGTAAAAGTCATTTTGAAGTAGCCTGAGAACATTTTAATTGATAGAGCAAATGTATGACATTTTTATCGTTGCTCATAAGGAAACACGATATATTGTTCATAAAGAATAAATGTTAGTTTGACTGAAATAAAAAAAGCAACGAAGAATAAAAGGAAGATAAATTGACGGAATAAAGTAAGCTTACCAACATTAAATAACTTGGTGGTAAGTTTACGGTTGTGAATAGGCCTTTTATTTTTACTTCCAAAGAAAAATGTGAATTTAGACTTTAAGAAAATGAGTATCTTCGTAAGTGCTTTGAATAATATTTTTTTATTCAATCGTGTTAGAAACGTAAATAATGTCAATTAGGTCTCATATAGGTAGTGAGTGATTTTATTTATAGTAACTGCTTTTAAATAATTCCATTAACTCTTTAATGCAATTGCCAACTTTTTTAAATATTTTTTTTTACATAATTCAAAAAATAGATCTTTATAATCGTTGTAGAATGAAATGGCCAAGATTGTTTAAAAATATTAGTTTTAAACTTTGTATGTCAGTAATAATTTACTTAATTATCTCTAATTATTACTGATCAAATTTTATCGTTAATCGCTAATTATTTCTTGTGGATAAGAAAAACCGTTTTCTATTAATTGAATTAATACAGGAGAAATACTTGATTTTTAAGTGTTTGTTATACATTCAATTAATCTTGTAATATCCAAAGTGACATCAAGAAATTCATGAATTAGGTTTATTTTGTATAAGAAAAATTTGATTTTACAGAAAATAACTACATTATAAATCTCAAATTTGTTCTGATATACCGTTATTATTGTTGTACCTTACGACAGTTATATATATTGTTAAACTGTAAATGTGTTAAATGATGATAACATGTAACGTGAATCGCAAGAGGTAATTGCAATACTTGCAAACGACAAGCGTGTTTTAAACGTTACTTAATTTCAAAACGTCCTAGTATTTTTATAAAACAATATTAAAGAACGTCCTAGAATGAAAGCGACATTCCGTTTGTATGGAAAAATTATAAATAACCCGCGTTTCGAATGCTTCTATGATCTTTTTGGTCTCTTTTATTCGAAAATATTTTCTATGTCAATTTTACTAATAAAAGTCGAATTTATCAATTGACAAGGCGAGAAGCCATTCATAATTTTAATGCAATTCAAAACAAAAAGTAATTGAATGATAATTATATTTGTATATAGGACAGACAATGCGATTAAAATAAATTTCAATTTAAGAGTTTTCTTTTAATGATTGTAGCGTATTGAAGTTTAAAACGATTAAAAGTTTCTTCAACTTGTATAGGCGGTTTAAAACAGTAGCAAATTTTAATCTACAGTAATTCTTCCTATTTCTATGACAAGATTTGATTTTTATAAGTTCTGTTGTAATTATTGTTACGATAAACAAATAAAATCCAGGTATAACGTGAAAGTACATATTCTTTTTTTAGACAAAGTTAGCAAAATTTCCAATTTATGCTAATCTTTTTAGATCTATTAAAATGTGTTGTTGTTGTTGTTTTTTTCGTAAAGCGAATTGAATATGTAATTTCTAATTTTATGCATCATAGGGGGCCTTAGAAAAACTATTTAATCGACATGACTGTTATATGCATAATGTATTTGAATGACTTCTTATTTCCAGTATCTATGTGAAATTTTGGATTAACGGTAGTGTGAGAAAAAAACCATCCAGGCTGTAAACCGATAGAGGTATAGCATATACTGATAACTTCGTATTTGTATATTAATTCAAATTCATCAAATTTAACAAACTATAAACTTGAAGCATACTAAAACTAAATATTAAACTATTTCTTAACTTATGCTTATTCTTAAAAAAATATACTATTTCGTGGGAACTTGACCTCTAAGTGAAGTCTTCCATCCATTACTTTAAAATACATTGCGATATGATTGAATTGAATATTAGAGTTTGAGATCGAAATTTTCGCATCTCATAATCTATGTGAGAAACTCGGTTTCGGGCAAACTGTTTGGGTATGTTATATAGCAGGGTATCTCAAGAAAGCTGCTGGTAATCCATAAGTATGTCCACACCAGTAGTCCAGAATTAAATCACTTTATTTAAAAAAGGGAGAGAATGTTTACAAATATTTTATTTTTATTTAAAATGCAACTTAACCAAATCTTGATAAAGTTTTGATAAATATTATTAACTTTGCAGGATTATATGATGAATTTGAATTTGTATATAAGTGAAAAAAATCTTTTTTTATAAATCATCTGTACATCATGTACATAAAGTATAATTGATGTGCAATATTTGAAATGACTTGTTAATGTATTGCAACAAGTGACAATGCTTTATTAAAGGATTAATTAGCATATTTAAGACTATGTACACAATGTAATAAGTATGTAAATATTTACATGCATTGCAGTGTTATGTGACAATACATTATTTCTAATTATTAAGAGAATTTTTAATTGTTTTAAAATAAATTTTAGGCTGTACACCAGTTTCCTTTTTTTTGCAACATAATTGTAGAGGGTGACATTCATATTATTTATCATAAAAAATAAAAATTTGTTTTAATCAATTTGAAAAGTCTATCAAGATAAAATAAAAGAATTAGAAAATAGCAAAGCCCATTTGGAATACTTGTTTTATCTTGTTAAACAATTTTTTTATGAAAATAAATGATGACATAGAATAAAAATAATTGTGTTTCTTTCATACTTATTTCCCATGTAGATTGGAAATTACAAATCATTTGAATGATTTTTAATTTGATCTGATTATTTTAAATTTATTCAAATTTGTTGAACTTAAAAATTTTTTATTTAAATAAGTCTAAAGCCTTGTTTGTACTTTAAATTTTCAATTTTAAGTTGAGGTATATAAATTTAAATGGTATTGGTGTAATGATATGTAAGTTCCAATAAAATAAAAATATTCTAAGATTGAATATTTATTAAGTAACAAGGTATTATTTACAAGGTTTATACATAGCATATATATTTTTTCTTAATATACACTAACAGTAATGAAAAAAGAAAAAATAACGGAATCACAGATGCAATAAATTGCATTAAACAATGAATATACAATTGAAATAAGCAGATTAATTTCTGACTAGGGAGCTTATTCACTGTTAGCTTTTTTTTCTTTTTTATGATTCTTTTCTTTTTTACGTTTCTTTTTAATGCATTTAGATGTTGTATCATTTGCTGGATCAGTTGTAATATTGTCTAAATTTACAGCAAGTAGGCTTTTTGAAAGTTGTTCTAATTTTTTTTTCTCTTTTCTTTCATATTTACGTTGTTTTTTTCGTAAGATTTTATCATTAATTCTATCTACATCTAATTTTATACATTCATACGTGCTTTTAATACCATTTACATTTTTTTCATTTTCTTCCAAACTGGGAACTTCCTCCACAATTTTTCTTTTCTTCCTTTTCTGGCAAGGTTCTATTAATGTATTACTATCTACTGCAATTTCTTGATCATGTTTCCTTTTAGACTTTTTCTTTTTGTCTTTTTTCTTTATTTTTAAATTTTGATCGTCTAATTCTGCGATAACATCCTTGCCATTTTGGTCAGGAGGTATTTGGTCATCCTTTGTAGAATTACTATCTAATGTCCAAGATTTGTTAAGCTGATTAACTAAATCATTTACTTTTCTCGAAGATTTCAAACGTGTTTTTTTGCTAGGTTTGTAATCTTCTTTTAAAGGTGGAAGCTTTAAACAATCATCGTCATCTAAAGAATAATCGTTATTATTTTCATTTGTTGTACAGTCTTCTACTTCCATATCCCTTTTTCTTTTCTTTTTTTTCTTCTGTTTAACTTCTGTGCACTCTGGTTTTTCATTTGATTTTAAATATCCAGCGGAAAGTAATTGTTTTTCTTGTTCTGCTATCCTAGCTAACTTTCCACATAGTGTCAAACCATGCCGTGCTCCTTTGTGAGCTGTCCTGCCACCGCATGCTTTGAAAAGTTCTTCATCTGTCATTTTAATTTCAGTTGGATTTTCTGCAATGTCCTCTTCAAGTTCTTCACATGTTTCATCCTTAATCATATTTCCATTCTGAAGTGTGGAAGTTTTTAAAAATTTACCATATTGGAGCTTGTGTTTTTTCTTTGAACTTTCTACACCTACTTTTGACGATGAAATATTGAAAGCATTTTCTTTAGCTATATTTATGGAAACTTCATCAGAATTTGTTTCCAAAACGATATTTTTTAAAGCTTTATCATACACTGAATCCCACCAGTGAAATTCATTGTCTTTGTGACCTACTCCAGTAGTATCGAATTTTAGTTTAGGTTTCAATGGTTGTGCAATGCCATTCTCATTTTTTCCAAGTCCTCTACCTACAATAAAAATATATTTATGTTAAACATAGTATTTCTTCAAAGTAATCTAATAATAAAAAATATATAAAAAAAAACCTGGAATATGATAAACGTTTGTAGGTTATATTTTTATTTAAATATCGTGGATAAAAATCTATATGTGCAATTATTGTGACAGGAAACCAGTAACCATTAATAAACTTATTAATTTAATTACTTTCTATAGTTACGTACTAAAAACTATGCGTGTTATTTATTTAAAGTAAAAAAAATCATTAAAATAAATTCAATGTGCCTACTGTAGAATAAAACTTTACCTTCAGTCCAGCCATATTTCAATAGTTGCGCTTTTGCAAAATCTGACATGATTAAACTTTTTAAAAACTTGGGAGTTCAATAAACTTGTAAAAAGGCATTTGTTTTTACTTTTTCGTTAATTCACTTTTACAATTTACGTCAAGTCAACAAGCAGAATCACACGATGATGCGGTGATGCGGTGTTGAAAGTCGCAACGTAACTAGATGGCGCTTCGATATATCGAAAATTTTGTCGATATGTGTAGTTAAATTTACAATTTTTTTCTATGCAGATTTGTGAATGGAAACATAAATTGAGAAATATTTTAGTTTATTTTTTTGTAAACAAGATGAAACTTGTTTGATAAAAATTATTCAATTTCCTTGCTTTTGTAATATTATTCACTTTAGAATTTCGATATATATATGTACTTACGTCGTCGTATGCCGGTACGGAAGTTTATCCCCGCAGCTCAATAGCTTATCAATGGGTTGGTTCAGGCGCCAACTGTTGAATGTTGAATTCATCTAACCTAAAAGAGTAACAATGAACTTCAAGTGAATAATTCAGTTATGATTTCATATGAAATTTAAGTGAAGTAATCTTTATTTAAGTGTCAACTGAATGATCAAGTGAGCAAGAGGGTACAATTGAAGTTCAAAAGAAAACAACTAACATGCCTAAAAGAATATCTTTAGCAAATCATACTTTCGCAAAAGATGAGGACTTTACAATGTCAAGGATGGAAGATTACAGGGGTATTGATAGCAGCATGCCTTCTATTACTATTGCACCTCATGAACTCAGGAATATCATGGCTGCATCGGAACGAGGTGACATGACCCTCAGAGAAATGATGGATGACAGCGCTGCCACTGGGCTTGTTTTAAAAGCTAATGAACCTTGGCGTGATGCTTACTCTCAATTACACTACGATTTTTATGAGAGTTTACAAAAACACACTTCAGAGCCAGAGGTTTTTGAAACAATCGCTGACTTTATTCAGAACTGTACTGATACTTTGGAGCTTATGCGAGGTAAATTGCCTAAGAATTTTTAAGCTTTTAATGTTTATACATAATTTTAATGACTTTATTTAATGTTTCAGGAATGAAGTCCAAAGTAGAAAGTAGTAATTTATCTCAAGAAGAGATTAGTTTAGAAAATGAAAGAAACACCTGGAGGCTGGTCTATTGTCTTTATCAAAATCGTTTGGATACTACAGATTTTCCAACGCAAATGGAGATTGATAGTCAAACATATATTTCAGAAAAAGAAGTAATAAATGCTTTATTTAAAAACAGTAAATTAATAAGAGAGTATCAACTTATTATAGATTGGTTGGAGAAAAATGCTCTTGATCAAGCTGATAGATTGCCATCTATAGAAAATTTTACAGATAGAACTGTAGCTTGGGAAAACACTTTGCATCAGTTACAAAACAAAAATAAAGGAATTTCTTTCCCTTCATCTCGACCAATAGTTTCATCGATGGATCCTGATGCCCCCATTAGAGAGGGAAAACCATTGCATGATTTAGATAAAGAAGATGATGCTAGATTAGAAAAAAGAATGCTTATAGAGGTGTGTACATATACTTAAATTTAAATCTGCAGGAAAAATTTCATAATTAAAAATATAATAAAATTTCTTTTAAGGTGCGCTGTGGTAGGTTACAAAAGGCACAAGCCTTGGCTATACACTGTGGACAAATGTGGCGAGCTGCTTGCTTACTTGGATGGGTTCCTTACCATGATCCTAATTATAAAAACCCTGTTTCTGATGAAAAATTACCAGTCGAAGGCAATCCTAATAGGAGTTTATGGAAGTTATGTGCTTGGGAACTTTCTAATGATGTGAGAGTTGGTATGTATAATAACATTGTAATAATGAAATAAAAAATATGAAAATAAACCTTAATTAATTAATGCCTTTTATCTTTATTAACAGGTCAATATTATCGTGCAATTTACTCCAGTTTATGTGGTAATGTAAAGCAGCTTTTAACCATAGCAAATTCATGGCAGGATGGGCTTTGGGCATATATGAAGACATTATTAGACATAAAAGTTGAAGCCGAAGTAAGAGGTTTTATGCCAAAATCTTACACCCCTCTGCCAGATGATTACTGGAAAGGTGAAAATACATTAGAAGATATTTTCGATGAATTAGAAGCTTCAAAAAATCCAGTTATTGCTACACAAGCTAATGAACCAGCTCACAGAATTCAAAAGTATTTGATACTGGATGAAGTTACAACTTTTATGGACGATGTAGAAAGCATGATTGATCAAAAAAGTTGTGACTCACAGTTTCTGAGATTTTTAGCTCATCTAGTACTATTTTTAAAACACATTGGAAAAAATCTTAATAAACAAGCAGCAGATAAAGTTTTGTTAGAATATGTCAAAGTTCTTGTTGAAATTGGTGATCCAGTGCTTATTGCTTTTTATACATCAACTTTACCTCCAGAAGCACAGGTAGCAAATTATGCTCAATTTCTTGAAAGGATTAAAGATCACGTTGAACGCAAAAAGTGCCTTAGTGCTGCTGAAGAAGCAAATTTGAATGTAGAAGCAATAACTAAACTGGTCGTTGAAAACATCAGACAAAAGAATATTGAAATCCAATTCCTCGATTTGAAAGGAGAATTAACAGAAGCTGATTTAGAAAAAATAAGTGCCCTTGACTGGTTGACTTTCTACCCTACTCAGCGAGAAGAAGCTTTGTGGCAAACAAATGCTTTAATTCGATACTTTTTAACAAGTGAAAAGCTTGATGCTGCAAGAAAAGCTTTCAATAAGGTATTAAGTTATGTTCCTTATTTTAGAGAAATAGTAAGTTCTGGATTGCTGAATTTGTCTTTTGTTTTAGATACCCGAAGATGCTATTGAAACGATTGTTAATGAATTCCCAGCTTTGCAAAACACATTAGAAAATTTAATGTCTGCAAACATTCTACCAAAAAAGGCTTCCTCATCAATTCGCGAATATTTGTGTTACAAGTCGTACCTTGATGCTCAAGAAGGATTCTCTGAATGGTTCACTCATTTTCACAGTAAACCAACACCTCCTGAGGAATTACCAAGTTACGCCACTTTCACAGAGAAAGTAGCTTTTGAGCACAGAAAGTCTCAATTCAATATTGAAATGGAAAGGTGGAAAAGTACTATGCAACATCATTCAAAAGTAATTTAGCATGCGCAATAATGAAAAAAGTAAATTATTAGAGTTATGAATTGCAATTAAAATTTTACTCCTATTTCAGGCTGTCAAACAACTTTTATTTAATGTTCTTCTATTTCCCGATGGTGGATGGTTGGTCGATGCCAGTAATGGCAGCAATGACAATGATGAACCACCAACTTCAGAAGAAATATTAAGAGACCATCAGTTGGAAAAATTAAGAAAATTATGTATTCCTAAAATTTTATTTTTACTGCATACTGTAATGACAGAAATGAACGAGCACGCAGAAGCTGTACAACTGGCAGATGTTCTTGCTTGTGAACAGAATAAATTATATAAGGCAAGTAAAACATTAAAATGTTTCATTTTTACTTTCAACATAAATTATAAAATTATTAAATTATTTGAAAAGTAATGAACAATAAAGAAAAGTATATTTTTTAATTATACATATGCAACAAAGCATACAAAATTAAATTAGGAAGAAAAAGGCGAAAAATTAATAAAAATAAATTGTTTTAGGTATTTACGAAAGAGAGGCTACGCGAGTTCTTCAAAAAGATCTGCGAATCGTCTCTTGCGCTAATGGACCAGAAAAAGGATCCGTGGGGTTATTCTAAGTGAACAAAAGAATTGTGATTTTTTACGGTCACGGTGTATATTATTTCAAGTGAACATATTACGATCCTCACAATGTACATATTATACAACGAGAAGAACGGCACCACAGACTGAAACGTATAAATGTAAAATGTCAAATGATCATCGCGAGTTTTACTTGTGAGAATCGAAGTACAGTTGTTTATTCTTCGATTCCGATTATCATGTATAATCTTCCCATTCATGTATTGTTTTTTTTATAAAACCAGTTTATTGTCAATCACAAGAAGTGAATATAAAATTTGATACAATGTTTAATAATGCATAATAGTGTGTTTACCACTATACACTTTTATCGCGTTCATGTTTTTTACCTTTATTATTATTTTTTGTTTATCTTTTGCACATGTCACAACGTAGTTTTTCTCTGTGAGCGGATACAAGTTTACGGACATAGAAAAAACATTAACTAATTTCTTTATTATCTGACAAAGTAAACGGATGCGTGAACGATTTTTCATCATTTTTTCTACATTTATTAGATAAAATCTGTAATATTTATCGAGATTTAGCTGAAAGTGGGGAACGAAACAACACATGTAGCTTTGATATGTGCGCTGACATTTTTTGTTTGTTTCATACAGTAATCAGTTATTTTCTTTATTTAACGTTTCAATTTTCCTTGTTGTTTCGTTTAAAGTTCAAAGTTTTCCGTCGAAAGCTGTACCGTTGCGTAACCTCCGGAGTTTGGCGGAACGTACGTGAAATAGAGAATTTCAAAAATTTACTTTTCAAGAAGAATACTATGTAAGAGCTTTTTAATTAGAAACATTATTCATGCACTTTAAACACTCACGAAGAAAAAAACTCACGGAACTTACGTAAATTCTGTCAGTGGGTACAGTTTGCGATGGGAAGAGTAATCACAACGAGATCTTTGTTATTAATCTTTTGAAAAAATCTTGTTTTTACGATATAAGGGTAGCATCCTTTCTTGATTATTTTTTAAATTGTTATTTTGGAGTAAATGCAAAACAGGATATACTACAGTTTATACAATCAAACGTTTGTAATGAAAATTGGCATATTTTTTTAAAAGATTCCTATCTATATACAAAACGTTGCTTATTTAGCCTTTACAATATAATTATACAATAGTAAATCTTTAAATCAGCTCTGTATTAATTAATGGAAATTTAAAATACTAAAAATCACCTTACATTTAACAACGGCATAACTTTACTAAAAATAAAAAATGTAATGGTAAAAAAATTTTAAGTAATAATACAAATTTTCACATTATAAAAGCTCGTCTCATTTTCCGTCGATACAAAAGTTAGCACATGTATTGACGCTCGCAAGACTCGAAGTATTTTTCTTTTAAATAGTACAGCTCTTTTTTTCTTCTTTTTTTATGATTTGTATATTTTTCTATTCTAACACACAAATATGAAAAAAAATTCGTTCAATGAAATTTTCATTGGCCTTTGTATGAGATTAAACTTTTAAAAAAAGTTTATTTAAAATCATACAAGGCTATGTGCTTAAGTTGAGAAAAAAGTAATAAACACAATGAATGGTAGAATAAAAAGTAAAATTTAAATAAAACCAGAATTGTCGTTAGATCCTTGTAATGTCCTAGTTTTTACAATAAACCTATAATCAAACTGACATAAACTTAAAAGTATACTTTGTGCAGTAATTAAGCAATCGCTACCAATAACAATTGTAAAAGACTAAATATAGAAATGTTTAAATACAAAAAAGATACTGTGGGTCCCAACCCACTATTTTGATTGAGTATATCAATCAAAATAGTACATTATTTCATAATAATCAATCGAAAATCAATGAGAAAAATGATAAGTTTCTTTAATAGAGATTAATAAGTAGCATTTACTGTGCGTATTTGTTCAATTAGCGCAATATATCGATGAAACTTTATTCTTTTATCCAGCCGAGCAACGTCCACGTAGGAATAACTTCAAATACACATAAAACCGAGCTCGAAGTGCACACTGAGAAGGTTTTCGTTGAATGAGAAATTGAAACACGTAGAACCGCTTTTTCGTGCGCTTCCTATCTCCTCGATGATCGAATTATTTGATAATTCGCCACGCTGCGGCTAAAGTATTCGCGTCACGCGCTAAAGTACATTCATCAATCCCTTATTCTTTATGTAAGTATTCCACATCGGAAGTAAAGTTCACATTCATTCGGAAATTATATGGATATTTTAAAATTCTATTCACAAGGTGTTTGCACACTTGCCCTCGACAATTTTTCAATAATGGTGAGCGTTCAAATGGTACGGCTGTGCGACTACCTAAGCAACAATTTATGTACTTTCTTTTAAGAATGCACAACTTTTTTCAGATGGACAAGAGCTGTATACAAAAAAGCATTTCATCATACAAACGGTACAATTTTAAGTCTCATTTTCGAAATGACTGTTAAAGAGATTCCTTGCAATAAAGACAAAATAATTTGAAAGTATAATTACATAATTGATATTATTAAAAAAAAGCAGTGATCTATTAAATTTCTAGTTCAGTAGAAAAGCATAATAATTGAGTATAATATTTTTCCTAATAAATCTAGTATTCCATTAATGCGATCTATTATTGCTGGAATCTCATTAACATATTTTTTTTCATTTACCTCTGTCACTTGTAAACTCTTACTTTCCATCCAAATTGTGCTCATGTATGTTTAATATCATTATTATTCATTATTATAATATATACTTATCGCACGGTAAAACGCATAAAAGAATAGGTTCTACGTTAGCTATACTTATACATAATATATTTATCGTAAATTTATATATGACGAGCATATAATTATACAAGAAACATCATTTTGCCTCCCACTTTTTTCATACCTTCCACTCTTTAACGTATTGCCTAATATGTATTGACATCGCTAATTTCATAATCCAATCTCAATAGTTATTATTATTCGACAAAATCGACGTATATTTACTTTGCAATGTTCACAATTGTTTTTTTTTTCTTAAAAATCACTCGCTATTTCGAATCTCGAGGAAATTTCGAATGTTCAGTACAATACTATATCTTATATGCTTTTGGAGATGTTTCTTCATGAAATCGCACAACATATTTTATTTATAACGTAAATATGCAACAATATATCTTTCATGAAGAATTGAATCACTTTTAAAAGAAAGTAAATTTTTCAACTAGTACTTATAACAAATTTAAATTAGCTTAATTTTTTTTAATTGACTAATTATATACGCTTAATAATTTTCTTTTATTTAACATGTATTATTTATTTGATAAGAATTTTTTCATTAAATATTTGACAAAATAAATTAAATGTGCCTTGAAAAGTCTTTACATTTACGTAAATGATTTCAGTGTCGTTGTTACTTTTTTTGTACGCATGTTTAATAAAAGAGATAATTATTTTCTTTTATCAATTAAGTTGTCTGAAAATAATATAATTTCTCGCTTGCACAAATTGATTTGAATAACTTCGTGTGCGGCATTGTTGTTGCAAGCTCTTGGCCAAATTGAAAGTTATTTCTAGTTAAACATATTTTTTCTTTGTACATTTTACGAAAATCCTCGAATTTCGAATCTGTCAAAATTGTTGTGTGAGAGAGTACATACTAATATTATATACATTAAAATTATTCCCATGTTTCATAGCCCTTTTTTCTTAAGAGCTCTCCCCTCAATACTTCTGCTTTCGTTTAATTTACATGCAATGAACGTCAGCAATTTATAAAGTGTATACTTTTATTAATAATCAGTTGTTTCATCACTATTAAAAAACTAATCTATGAACAAAACCGTATGTACATACGTTTTTGCATTTAACAAAATCATTATGATTTTTCAAAGCGCATTTTTGGATGCGAACAAAAAACATACGTCACTGCAAAAATGGGATTTTGGCTTAAACGACTGTTATAATAGTAATTATATATATGTATATCTACCTATAAATACATAAGCATTGTAAATAATTGTTATTTTATCTATTATAGTGCTAGTAACCGTGGACATTGTGGGGCTGCTCCGCAAAAATTATTCCCATCAATAAAAGATACTCTTCTTTTATTAATTTCGATTATTGTCCGATTTATTATTCTGCATTGTTACCCTTATTGTCGCCTAGAGTTTTTAATTAAATCTCTTTTAAATTATTGTCTACTTTACAGATTACTCATTGTATAATTTTTCCTTACTTACTATTCCTTTACGTACGTTTTTCACTATACTTTCATTATGTAACATTTTTATTAAAAAATTAAATTGCCTCTCGTATTTTTAATTTAACCTATCGCCCTTTTTGAAACTGAAGTGTGGAATTTTTTTTTAATTTTAGATCCTTATTTCGTTATTTATCAAAGTATAATTATTGTTCTATTCAATATCAGTGTATATTCTATGTACATATCTTTTTCTGTCAAAATGTTATTGTCAATTCTCAATTCTGTTACCTACAAACTCACAATTTTGAACGCATTGGTCAATTTTATTTTAGTTTAATGTAAATATTCCTTTGTTGTGTTCTAAAATATTAATCAATTAATTCTTAACTTTTCTTTGTGAATTTTTCGAGCTTAAAGATCTTTAAATGTCAGATGATCATCTCATTAAGAACCTCAAAAAAATAGAAGTATGTACCGTTCACTACATTTAATACTGCATTACAAATTTACTTTGATTTTTCACAAAGAAGACGAGAGATTCGAATACTTTCAGTTGTTTCTCGGTCGGTCGCAGAACTTTTTTCCGGGGCAGCCCGAAAGAACGCATCGGCTTTATCTTAATATTATTTATTGTCAAACGTCAGCCGGTGTGACTTGTGCTTATATGCAAGTCAATTACAATTATTATCCTTCACCTATGAGCGCATTTAAAGATCCGCTTAATTTATAACTTTCATTATTATGTATATGAGAGTCATTTATTAAATTAATCGTATATTATAGGTATGGACGCGCTATATTCCTTCATAAACAATCTGATCAACGAAATTCTAGTTATGTCATGTTTCTGACTTTGTGACTTATTTTTTTATATTTTTATTACTCTGAGAAACAACTTTTGAAAATCACTTTAAACTTTAATAAAAAAACTGTTTTAATAAACGATCAAATAACATTCAAGTAAGTGTAATTATTAATAATAGTCAACAATTTTATTTATGACACAAAGCGTTAATTTAACTACATTTTTGTGTAATTGATAAAAATTATTCATTTTAATTTTAATTTTTTCACAAAAAAATTATTGACACCCCGTGGCACTTGGAAACATATTGAATTTGTTTTTTAACTACTACTAAATTCTTAATCTTTTCATTTGATTATGTACTTTTTGAAATTCTTGGTTTTCTGGAAAAACCTTTCTTTTCTTACTCCTACTTTATATTACTCTTGCTTTAATTGATAATCAAATTTACGCATACTAAAATATTTAATTCGTGAAAAATTGGTTGTTCAATTTCATCTTACAATTTTAAATATTTAAAATTCTCTTAGACGATTTTAACAATCTTGCAAATCTTACCTGGTCATAGCTTTGACGAAATTTGATTTCGTCAATTTTGTACTTTCATTAGTTACTTTCATGGACTTGTTAGTAAAGTTTGACTGTTAGTGTTAGTATTTGCAATTTATTTGTTAAAAATTAAAATTTCATACATAAAAGTGCATAAATTGATCATTTTATTGGAAAGTTTTTCTTTTTTATACAATTGTTTAAAAAAAAGTTTGATGTATCGCGAGTATATGAAAATGATTAAAAGAACATTTATTTCGAGTTTGTTTAAAAAATATGATTAAGCATAAAGTCTTTAACAATAAACCTTATTCATTTCCTTTAAAAGCAAATGCGTAAAGTTGTCTACTTTAAAAGTTGAGTAGTCATTGAAAGCAACATGTGAAAAAAAAAGTAAACGTACGTATCAGATAAAGATATGAAATTCCAAGCACTAGGGGCGTCTTATAACCTGTCTAGGCGTCTGTTGATTTATTTTTAAAAAAGTCAACTTTTACAAAGTTTACTTCCGAAACAGAAGCGAGACTCGAATAAATCTGCACCCAAGGCACATTTATACTTTCATTCCGTATTTGTAGGAAGGTCCTCTTACTGGTTACACTTTTTAATCTCGCCTTATTTATGTACACAGTGTATATATAGCGCGTACGTTTATTTGTCATTCTTTTCCCACTTATTCTAATTATAACACTTATTAATTAGTATTAGTTCTATGCAGAGTTTTTCTCAAAGACCCTGGCGCTCAGTTTGCTGAGTAGACCGTAGGAAGAGGTAGTAATCGTATCGTACTATCGATTTTATTGTCGATCCTATTCCTCGGTACTCGCGTTATCGCCGCATTTTTTTATCATACTATCGTGTTTATTATTGTCAAACAGCATCTTTTATAAATTATCGTATCCTTATTGTCTAGCAAATATTTATTTTACTTTTTTCTTATTAAATCTTGTAGGTTGACTCTAATTTCATTTGTGCAAAATTTACATTACCTTACATGCCTTTTTCTTACTTTCATTTATCACGCGATCTCTGACGAATCGAAGCTTTTTCAGGTTCTTTGTAAACTTTTCTTTTACAGAAAAGACTGCTAAAATACATGTTTGTTTTCTTTATAAATCTATGTTACGAAAATACCATTGTTACATAAAATTATGTTTTACACCTCGACGATTGTACACAATTAAATTGCACACCATGTTTGTTCCTTTTAAACATTTTCTAGTGAAATATTAATATATTTTCAATGATAAATTTAAATTTCTTTCGTGAAAAGAGAACAAAGTTTATCAAGTTCCAGAAAAAACTTGCGAAGCAGAGAACGCATAGCTAATTCTTATCTAAAGAACTTATCCTTTACGTATTTTCAATCGTTTCCTTTAACTACACGACTTCATTATTGTCAAGTACGTTTTCTCCTGATTCGGTTATTATTGTCGAATGTTTTTGTAATTTCGAAAAATCGCGTGTTTATCCTTCCTTGTATACATACAACGCTATTTATAAGTTTATGTATATATATGTATATTTCTTTATATATAATATGAAATATTAAATCTGTTAGTTTTTGAAAATATCTTACTAAATCTCTTACGCTGCAAGCTTATCAACTAAATACTTTCTTACAACCTTGTATCGTGTGGCTTACGATTTTTCTTTTTTTTTTTTGTTAGTTAACACTCGCTCGATGGATGTACCAGACCATCATCGCGGGTGCTTCAACAACTCGTTTTCTTCTTCTTTCTCTTGTCATACTTCGTTTCTTCTTGCTTTATTGACCTGTAATTTTCTTCTTTTTTTCATTTAAGTGTTATATCCTCTTCATCTGAGACGTGCTATGGTGACAATCACAATGGACAGTAGAAGGAAGGCAGACGGGAAGAATTGCGCGCCGGTGCCCGTTTCTGCCTTCAGTGGTCCGTAGCCCTGATCTACTACGTTGATCTTCCAACCCAAATTTTTGTGCGTGTAACACTAAAAATAAGTAGAAATAGAATATTATTATGGGTAATACTAGTCTTTAAAAAACACAAGCTACTAGAAAGTGGTCACATTGTTTTTAAAAGCTTGCAAATTTTAATGTCTGGCCCAGCACGAGGTGTACTACTGATCGTAGAAAGCATCTTCTATTTGCAGCAAATAATTACAATTTTCTGATCATAGAAGTAAATTCTGATGCTTTAAGAAGTAAAAAATTTTCTTACATTCAAAAGAAAAAAATAATTTCAACATGAATGCGTAAACAATCGTATTCATTTCATTTATCCTACTTCTAAATTTCGTGCATTATTAAGATTTCAGTAGTGCTACAAAGGATATGGTCAGGCGGGAAAACAATACTTCTCGACACGATTGTTTTCCGTCTGACCTTATCCTCGGTAACACTACTGAATTCTTAATAATCCACGAAATTTAGATGCTGGATAAACGAATGATTTTCTTGGTTAGTAATCATTATGAACCTGGTAGTAAACGGTGTCCGGGGTGTCCTCCTCGACGTGCCACTCCAGCTTGGCAGCTTCACCGTCTTCGCACTCGAGCCTGAGGGTGTCGAAAAACTCCTTGAAGGTCTCCGTTTTGGCGCTTTGGTCGGTACGCTTGTGCACGTACTCGCAGTAGCGGCCCGCGGCCGTCGGATAAGGGTAGTTATTCTGATCGAAGGCCACCCCGGCGAAGATGCGATGCCGCCCTTGTTCCGATTGCCTCAGCTGACCGAAACCACCCTCTGGATTGTCGGTTATGTAGAACGGATGGTACCTGCAGGAACATTTTTTTTATCAGCATTTGGCTCTTACACTCTAGTTGTGTAAATGAAATTCATCGTAACTATTCGCATATAAAATCCACGTAAATCAACGTATTTCCACGTATTCACGAGAATATAAGCGGAATTTCCAATTAAATAAGTGAACGTCACAAGTCTTTCACTCATTAGGATAAATGGAACTTATTTTTTATCGAGGAGCAACGCATCTTTGGAAATCTTAAAGAATCTCGGTAGTATTTTGGAATTCTTCAAAGTTTAGTGTTAGGAAACCATAAAATAATCTTTAGAATTCTGAGGGAATTCCTATAGTACGTAGCTTCTCGTTTCTCATAAAATAAGTTACAATTCATTTAGATAATTGAAATTCCACTGATTCAATTTTACGTTATTTCTTATAAATAAAAATAAGCCGACTTACTTCGCTGGATTGGTCTTGTCCTTTCCACCTTCGACGATGAAAGTGTAGTTTTGTCCCCTCTCCACAGTGATTTCGGGTATGAGCTTTTCATTGATGAACCAAGCTATTCCCCAGGACGGTTGACCTGTATCACCAAAATAAATGAGTAACGAGGAAAAGTCAGCACATAAAAGAGCAGTGCTTCGATCGTCGTGTAAGTATAATTAAGTTACCGGTGATGCGAGAGTAGCCGCGAGCGCCGCCGGTGGGTCCGATCCTGGCGGTGAAGGTGTCCTCGCCGGCGATGCTCATGGGCGGCCAGGCTTTGATCTCCGGGGTGTCCGGGAGGTTGTAGAGGGAGTTGGTGCACTGGTGAACACCGCGGCCGCCGAAGTCAATGCGAATGTCCTCGGTCGTCGCGTCGGAGCTCTGATGGGCGTTCGCCTCGTAGTTCTTGTTCAGCAGGCCGATCGCCGCGATTATCGTCGTCTCCTTGTCCGGGATCATCTTGTCGTAGACCGGTTCATTCGTCCGCAGCGGTCGCTTGTAGCTCACTGTGACATTCGTACATGTAATAGTGATAACAAAAAGTAATGAGCCACTGCCAATTTATTGGCATTCCTCCTGGAAACTGCCTAATTTTCTATCATTGATGAAACGATTTCTTTTGTATTTAATGCATTGTATAAAGTATCAGGATTTATATTTTTTTAATTTATTGAGTGGACGAAATAGGATTCGAAAATTCGAGAGAGTTTCATCAATGGAAGAAGTACAGCGGTTTACAGCAGGTTTGTAGCTTCTTGAAATTTTAAAATAATGCTTAAAAATAAATTGATTAATGTTGCTGAACTATATAATTAAACTGTAAGTTCTGCATGTAGTTCTTAAACAACGATTCCTTCTCTGATATTTTTTAAAAATCACTACAAAGTATTGCACACACGTATACACTATATACTTTCTAGAAAAATTACCAGACATTTTAACGAAAAATTACTCTACGCAAAATTAGTAAAATTTTTCAGAAGTATAATAAATTATGTTAGACGATATTATAAAGTTTACCACTATTCTTACAGTATTGTAATTTTTACTAGAGTATTTTTTTTTCAGTACAAAAATTTTGCTTAAATTCGAAGTTTCAGTACATAATTAAATTTCGTTCACATACAAAAAACATGCTAAATATTATTAAGCGTAATGAACAAAATGTTTAACAGCGCGGAGCACCGCCTGTCGCAATAAGAGAAAAGAAAGCGCATTCACCGATAGTGACGCCGTTCTTCCTCTTGCCGTCGACGAGGACTGCGTCGTTGCGCCCACCGATGCGGTGATCGGGGCAGACGCCGCGCTCGCCGTCGCACTGGGCAAAGTCCGACATGTAGTAGTCCTCGGCGAAGAACTTGTTGTGGTCCTTCTTCCAGCCGACGACGACGACGTCCGCGCCGATCATCGAGGGCTTGCCCTCGCGGCCCGACAGACCGAACGCCACGTACTGGTCGTCGCGTATGCGTCCCGACACCTGGATGTGCACGTCCTCGCCGCGCAGCTCCCACTGCACCTGCACCCGGCCGTCCAGAAGCTCCATGCAGTTGCTCAGCTCCGGCGCCTGCGTACTGCTCGTCTGCAATTTTTTTTCAGCGGTTACGTAAAAACTCGCATTTATTGGAGATATTGGCGGATGCTTTTTATTCGCTAGGGGAGGACGTGAGATCTGTGACGGAGATTCTTTTTCTGGAATATTTTGGTGTATCACAGTATGAAGATAAGCCAATGTAATAAGGTCTGACGATCAAAATTGTTAAAGTTATAAAAATTAATACGATTCCAGTCTTTATTTGTAATAATTAAATTAATAAAGCTAAATATGTGTTTTTGAAATTTTAAAATGTTTTGCTCTTACTTATTGGATTTTCTTGGTATTTTGATGCATAATAAGATTCCTTTTTAGTAAGAATTCGTGCAGCAAATCTCATGTCCTATAGTTAGATTCGATTCTGAAGATCGGTGATTATTACGATAAAATTTTTTAATATATTCAAATTTAATATTCTAAAAACGGATCGATTTTTTTTAATCTTGTCCCATTGGAATCGAATCAACAAAATTATTGCGTTACACATTTTTCTCATATCGTCAAATTTTGTAGTACGCACGTATAAATGTTTAAGGTATATTAATTAAGAATAGGAAAAACATTTAACACGCATATTAATATTGTGTTACGAATTTAATCGAGTAGTAATTGATAATAAATTGAACAACATTCATAAATACATTTAATAAAATGTGAACTAAAACGTGAATGTATGATTCTATTGAAGAAATGAGTAAATAATGCCTTTCTAAATTTAAGTTGATTGAGAAAATCCAAACGAAATAATTGATAACGAACAGAAAATAAAAAATATATCACATTGCAACACATCTAGAGAAATCCCCAATGATCCGAAATACTCACAGGGGTGTACCACCATGGCGGCTATTCCGTGTGCATGCAATGAAAAAGTTAACGTGATATTATTGTTCCTAAATATGATTTAACTGAGAAAAGGAAGTCCAGAACAGATGCATACATTTTCTTTATAAGGATTTTTCTGAATCATATGTTTTTTACTTGCTTTTACATATTGCATTACAAAAGTGACTTTATCTGGTCTTAAAAAATATTATGAATCAAGGTCTACTTTTAAATTCTAATAATTTTACGAATATTAAAATTTGATAGATGTCAGATAAGTAGATACCAAGTTTTTTAAGTTTGGGAAATTTATGATAAATATTTTCTGAAGGAAATATCTAATTATATTTTCTGGAAAATGTTTTCTCAGATGTCTATATGATGTATGTCTTAATGCCCACTAATGAAGTCTCATTTAAATGTTTCAGTTATATACTTGACATTAGTATACTTCATTTAGATAAAGAGTTTAATGTTAATAGTTATTTTATCTAACATTTCTCTAAAAATAAGAAAGAGCGAAAAAGCTTTTGGATCGTAAGAAATTGTGTGAATTTTAATTCCACGATTAACTTTAATTAAATTGCTTCGAGTACATTTTTCACTCCTTTATGTGCATAGTTAGAGGCAAAAGATAGATTATTTGAAAATGAACGAATAAAATTGTTGTATCTCAAAATGAACACCGCGAATCATAACGATCTTTCGCCTCCTCGTATCCAGCTTCCCGTAACTATTTTTACGTATTTTCCAAATGAGAAAAGGTGAGATTTTGAGTCGGTACCGCTATCTTGGTCTGCCCGAGGGCGGGCGGCACGTCCAGGTCCTTGGGTATGAACACGTGGCCGAAGTTGTGCTTGTACTGGACGCACCAGACGGCCAGCCAGTCGATGTCGTAGACGGTGAGGTTACCCGGCAACACGATCTCGATGTCGACGCCCTCGTAGCCCCTCAGCGGCAGTGTGCTGCAATCAGACGGCGGGGGCCGCCACGTGCCTTTATTGCGCGCTGGTTTTTATCTTTCACGCCGGGATGCGCCGCGGCTATGCGCGAGCAAACCTCCCCCGCACCAATAGACCTCGCATCGGAGTCGAGCAATTTAATCGAGATCCGCACGCTTCTCTGGTCACGCTTTATTGCGATTTAATGCGCTCGCTCGATTTTTTTTTTCTCGTAGGAAGGCGGGAGTGAGAGATGCGTAACGACGAATGCCAATTACTTGTGGCATTATGTGTAGACTAAATTTTATGATGTTTTTTATTTAATTTTATTTAATTAAGGAAAAAATTCGTAATTGGACTTGAGAATTAACATCGCGATGTAAAGCACATCGCTGTGCTTGTGCATGTTCATGAGTAAGTAGTAAAGGTCCTCCTTTAGTCCGACATCTAACTTTTTCTTAAATTGACGCCCCTAATGAAAAAAAGCACAAAAAATTCAATTCATTTTTCTCTAAGGAAGAAAAATACACTTCTACTTTTTGCAACGAAATCCTAATTTATTACAATTTAAAAAAAACGACCTCGTTAAATGTGCTAGTTCTCTGATAAATAAATCGTGCCTTTTTCGTTAGTAGCGACGATAAAAAATATTAATGTTAATTCGTAAACTTCAACAAAAAATGTCTCTATCTCTACAATGTTAATTACAATAAAGCACTTTTACAACATAATATTACATAAATTTTCAGCTTGTATAATGGCATAGGTAATTTGCATTTATCTTATTAACAGATACTTTATTGTTTTTATTCAAAACTGTGGTAAAGCGTACGTTCAAAAAGTAATTATATAAAAAAAATTATTTAATTCTCAAATAGAATTTCTTGAATGTAAAGTAAAATTAGATACTGACCTATTCATTTCATTGGGTACTTTTATACCATGCATGTCAGGCTCGGATCCCTTTCCGACCCAGAAGTAGGCATCAGGTCCGGCGCCGTCGTAATGTAGATTGGGAATGTAGAACGTCTTACTGTCCAGAATTGTAATGTTGTCGCTGCGAAGACCGTGAGCTAATCGCGAAAATTCTGGAAGCACTCGTGGTGCTGGAATTCGTAGGTTCTCAGGAATCAGGACATTGCCGAAATCCACCTGAAACAATAAAATATTATTTCTTTTAATTAAAAATGACTTTAGATGAAATTATGTTTTGCTAAATAAAGTGGCATACAAATATTCATGGTTGCATTGTTCAACTGACTTACAGGTTGACATAAGCAATTAAACTGTTCAAGTGAGTGAAAAAACATTTTATTATGATACGCTTGAAATCATTATTCACATTGGTAAGGTTGTTCGGTATAACGATATTTTATTTAAAAAAAAAATTACTACTTTGCAAACAAAATAATTTAATAAATACCGTGGAATGTATTTAATTGAGTAAAACCATTCGGAGGCTAAGAGAAGCGCGAGGAGCTAAAGAAACGAATTGAATGCATTAGAGGGTATAAGACGTGTTCATTAAGGAGTTCGGAAGTTCATCAAAGTCCCGGGACCGGAGGCAAAAAAGGTCGCGCTTAAATTTCAATTCGCGGCAGCGATCCATCATTCCGCCCCCTCGTGCCGCGGCGAATCTGACGCGTCGCCGTGGGGAGCCGTTTGCGCCGACACATTCGAGGGGCTTGTGATTTTCACCCCGACGCTCGCTCGAGTCCCACCTAAGAATAAGCCTAATTTCTCAAAGTCAGAGATGAAGCCGCTCGACTGCGACTCCCGGGACGCTGGAGGTGCGCGTAAGTGATAACGATATTTCTTTTTCTCCCTTTTCTCTTTTTCACTGATTCTTTTAGTGAAGTTGTCGCGGTGTATATAGTTACTTGGCGAACGTATCAATTCAAATCGAATGATAAATAATGTTGAGTAATGTATGATATATGTATGCAATGTTATTTTAAATATACGATAGAAAAATTACAATAAATTTTAATATGTTACAGTTAGAGTAACAACTAAAGTATAAGAAATATGTAAAGAATTTACTATTATAACTATATATAAGTGTTGCCTTTTATTTTTAAATTAATAATTCATTTCTTTATTGGTGCCTATTATAAGTTTACTGACAAGAAAAGGATCGCGAGTCTGGATCCTGGATTTTGCTCAAACTCTATAGAGCGATTCTTTGGTTAACTACAAGGAAATTAAATAATGCAAGTTCATATAAAGTAGAAGATAAAATAACTTGCTAAATTCTAAAAACTTTTGACGAAAACCCACACTTTTGGTACTTTCTTTGAAAGTTTAATACGTAAATAGTCATCGAAATTTGTAGACCCTTAATTATACCGAAACGTTTTGAAATAACATCTACTAAATTTTGGCAGTACCCATGGAAACACAGTATAATGTATCTGGAATTAATGCAGTTTCCCCGAATGCAACGTTAACACCTAAACAAAATTAAAACTTCGCAGCACTCCCACGCTAAAAACTAGGGAAACTCAGCAATCAGCAGTAGACACTCACGGCGGCAACTTAATAAGTTCAATCCGTAATTTACAGGGTCGCACCGGGGGGTCGTACAGTGACGCCGCCACCCGCTCAATTACACCGCGAACTTTCGCCTCGCGCCATTATCCTCTCATTAGGCGGCGCGCCCGCGCGCATCCAGCCCTTTTTTCGCTTCCCCACCCTCCGCGCCGCCGCCGTCGGCGTGCACTACGTGCTCGCGCACTAATTTCGCCGCTAATAATCGGCGACGCGCCCCGTGGAATTTGCATGGGACTTTAATCCGATTTCGCTTAAGAGCTCGTCAATCATGCCACCGGCGCCCTATCACCCGCGTCCCCGTTGCGAGGCGCGCGGCTCAAGATGTCGGCGCCGCTGGTTCTTCATTTATCGTCCGTGCGTTTGCAGAGCGGTTCATTGGGGGTTTTTCTGCGCGGGGGAGGTTGGCGGTTCAGGAAGCGAGCGGAATTGATGAAAATGAAAGGTATTTTTTTTTAATACGCGGCGAGGAATGATGGATCCATTACCATAAATTTTAATTTCTCTATCGAATTGTCTTCGTCGTCGGATTGCTGCATTTATTATACGAATAGTAGCTTTATTTTACAACAATGTTTCTGAAAAAATTTTTAATAATTGAAAAAACATGCAGTGTTGAAAAATTTTATTTTCATAATGTTTATATGTAACGTTTAATAAACAATTTACTTGGTCTTAAGATTATAGTAACTTTAGCGAAATTAATTACGAGAGTAATGTTTATGGAACCATCCTCTCCGTATAAAGAAGCGCGCAGTGTTCAAATTTAAATATTTTTAATTTCTTCCTTTTTTCAAAAATAAATTAATTTTCCTTACACCTAATGAAAGATAATTATTTCTGTATCTTTTTTCACTCTAAATTTTTAGTACAAATTCATTCATACACATGTTATCCGAAAATTAAAACAAAAAATAAGACATACATTAAGCATTAGCCTCTTCATCAAAATAGCTCACATTTATTCAACAAAAAACTTATTTAATTACAATCCGTCGAACCATTTTCACATTCTACCCTTGCACGAGTGCTCGCTAAATTCCCCGAAGCGTTACAAAAAAAAGAGCAGCGAACGAGTGAAATGAAACGCCGGCAGCGAAAAATAAAGAAGCGCATCCGGCGAGTGGGCAGCCGCGTCGAATCCGACGTCATCCGCGGCTTCGCGCGTGGCGGGTCTCGAGTGCCAGCATAGCGCCGGGCGCGCTGACGTAGGCGCCGCAGCGCGTACTATCCGCGGGGGCCGCCGCCCACGCGCGCGACGACTCCACGCCGGAAGTGCGCTTACTTCTCGGCGTCATTATAGCGGTCGGCGAGCGCGCGGAATCCGATATTATTTGCCCACGCGAAGTTTCGAGGAGATGCGCGGGCGGACCGCCGCGCGGAAATCTCGTTGCTATAACGACTCCCGGCTATAAGCGCGCCGAGTTTGCCGGACCGTCGGTTTCGATTGATTTCCCTTTCGGAATTCCACAAGAGACCCGAGAGAGCTTTGCTCGGGGTATGCCGGCGGTGCAGGAGTATTTTTGCTTGATTTGCATCGGTTTTTTCCTGAATTTTGTGTTACCTATAGGGTAGTTGTTCGCATCTATAGAACTGAGTAAAAAATTGTAGTACCTGCGAATAAAGGATTCCTCATGTTAATGGAAAGGAAAGATTCTTCTGGAATCCGTGCATTATTATTTTTACTACTATAAATGTAATTTTAATTAATCAATATTATTCAAGACTAATTGTTTTCCCTGCATGAAAGCATAGTAAGCAGTATAGCAGAAATCGTTAAGCTTAGATGGACTCACAGAACAATATATCTACAGAAACCAACTAAATGCAGGCGAATTATCTCATTGTCTTGGATATCGCGCTTCCGAGCAGATGTTGTTAATCATTATGATTAATTCCGGTTTAACGTCTCCGTTCTTCCTTCATTGATCCTCTACAGTAAATACTATCTGTAGAATTGTTTCGCACCATTTAAGTGCTACATTAAGAATCAATTCGTTTCATTATTTTTTTAAAAAGACTTGTTTTAAAAAGGATACCGTATATTCAGTAGTCCAGTTTCTCTTTTTAAAACAGTCTAAATTTAAAGAAACAAAATCAAAACAATTATGATCAATCAAATTATAAAAACGAATTCATAGTCCATAATACGGTGTAGTAAGACTCCCCACCATTTAAAGGAAATCAACTACTTAAAACAATGAAAATGTTCATTTTTAACGCTTGAACCATTTAAAACAAACGAAATGTAACTTCAAAATATTTACCGAAACAAATCGTGCAATTTGGTTGGCATCGATCCGAAACGAAAGATGAAAAAAAAGAGAGCGAAGAGAAAATATTAGCGCGGTTCGCTCGCGGCGTTCCTAATCCATCGTCCGTCGGGCAGTATCTCCGAGCGACAGGCGAAGGAAGAGGAAGCTGTGCCGGCCATAATCCGACGTATATATACCTTTGATCTGGTCGTTACGCGAGGCCGGCGCCCGCGCTGTTTATCGAGGGGAGCGACCGGCGCGCGGCGCCTTCTCCACGCGGCCCGCTTATCGCCCGGAGGATTTGTACGGCCCATTGTGCCAGGATTGATTGGGAGTTGCTCGGAGCCTTGAAAGCCGCGACTGTAGGCCCGCGCGGCGTTGCCGTCAACTTTTCGCGAAAAAATTTGCGCTTTGAGGAGTGCGGACATTCATTTTGCACTTACTCGGAGCTTGTAATTGACGAAGTTGTTCGCGTGTGGTTTAATCAGTGTTAAGAAAAATGAGTAGTTTTTACGTCCTTTAAATTGTATAATAACTTGGGAGACAAGATCTTTATTTCTAAAAATATATAGGTTATTTTCTTTGTCTGTTGCGCAATATACGATCGATTGTACCTCTTGTTACATCAATGTGAATTGTATTCATTTTTTTCTTTTAGTTTTAATTAGACGTAAGAAAAAAGCGTCATAAAAATTTTTAATATGCTATCTAAAAATTACATCCATTATTCATAGATTTCAAAATCCAAAAGTTTATTATGGATGCGTCGACCGTCTAGGGCCGACCAAAAAATATTGCTGAAAATAAAAAGGCACAAAACTGTGCTGCTGAGCTTATATGCAGCGAGGAGATATTTTACAAGTAATGTGACGTATAAATTTAAATGGAAAACATAGACGGGCTCGGCTTGAATAGGTGCAGAGATAAAAATGAAAAAAAAGAAAAAAAAAACGACGAGTGGATAACACCGGGGGGAGAAAAAGACCTCGTGTCGGAGGCAGGCAGAACTTTGTACCGGCAACTACGGCTCATTTTTATGGATTCCAAATCCGACCTTTTCCCGGGGGTTGTCTCCCGGAAGCTGCTTCTCGGCAGATAAACTGCTTAGGAACGATTGACTGCTCTGATCCAACGATATTTCTACACTTTTAGCTAAATTAAGTCGGTATAAGCTTTGCTCGCCCTATCTCTTTCTCCCATGGTGGGTCCCACGCGTTTAAACGCCGGGAATCCCGGTACCTACATTCAACATAAATCGATTTTTATTTAGATACCTACGTGGAATTCTACGAGTAAACATCTTATCGTTCATTATCACTTCGTTTAAAAGCACCCGATAGACGATAGCTGTAAATGTAAGATTTAAATAATTTTTTACTATTGGATATTTAAGTACAGGACATAAAATAAGGTTTATTTTGATTTGTTCTGTTCGAATTACATTTGAGTTATAATCGAGTTTTCGCGATTAGTGCTCATTCACTTTGCAAGCTCTTATATCACTATTAACACGTAAATTACCATGAGGTATAATAGACTCAGGTGGAGTCTGTGAAATTTTCCCGGTCATAGATTGGGAAACAAATCAAATTAACGATGAAGAAGATACCATATTACTTTTAATCAGAAAAGGAACCCCATCTGAAACTTTTCTTTAATAGCTTTTTAGTCTAGGTTTTTGTTTTTTATAAAGTACGTTTAATAAATGGTCAAATTATTTTTCTATCTGCACGCATGAAATAAACAAATGGTACTGACAAGCGTGAAAAAGACTAATGAAAGGAGGGAGCCGAGCGTGAGCGGATCAAGGAGCAGAGATGAATCTGGAAGCGGTGAAAAGGCGCTATACGGTCCCCTTCCCGACAAACGAGCAGTGCACGCTCCGCGATAAGATCGAGAGACAATGCGCGAGGCACCCGCGGGCGAAAATAATAATCGACGCTCGCCCGGCGCTTATCGCCCGGCCGGATCGACCCTACACCCGTCGCGAGAAATTGAGACATCGAGCCTCGTTACCGGGGGCTCCGTATATTATGATGCGGGTCTATTGCCACGAGCCCCTTTGCCACCGAACTTTATCTGATTTTTACGCTGCTTTAGATGTGAGCCACCGACTTTTTTCCCTATCGATCGGGTATATATTGGCTCGTCGGTGCTGGTCTTTCAGGGAGTTATACCTGTGCCCTTTGATTTTTGTCTAGGTAATGGGTTATTATCTGATCCTTTTTTAAAATGTGTTTAGAAATGTACAGTGTAATAAATAATTCGAAAGTGTAACTATATAAATTGCATTTCCATAATAAGTAAGATAAATGTTATCATTTAGTTTTATTTAATAAACATATTTATAACGAATATATTCACGGTCTCTTACATTCATAAAAGTATCCACAGTTTAAGATTCTGGATTCTTGATCATATTATAAAGCAGGACGTTAATAAAAGAATTAAAACTACTGATTCATAGGAACCTTAAATTCAGCTACTGTTCTAAATATTTATTCTAAATATAACATTTTTCGAATTCGTTTTTTTAGAAACGCAATAAAAATACTTGCAACAAAAATGTTTAGGGCCCCAGGCTTTAAATACATACTTTAAAGGCAGGACATAAGATTATTGAATGTTCTCTTAAATTAAAAATTTGGATAAAGGTGAAATGTTTCGTAAAGCCTCCAGAGCTAGCGAAATTTTCTAGTTAATACTGGAGCTTTCCGCGGTACAAAAGGGCTTTAAAAAGTAGGCCAGCGAAAAGCTTTTCATATACACAACACAAGAATATTAAAGTATCGAAGTGGCCATTTTTCGAATAACACTTTTGCCCTGCACTGCGCTGCTCGTTTCGCTAACGTTCGAAATTCTCTTTTATTACGCAGTACCTCGTTACATGTGGAATATTACTATTCGCTGATTTTAAAGTTTTTTTGACTGCACTTTGAATAAAATTTTGCGATGGTGATCCGTAAATTTGTGATTTTCCAATTCCCACTGCAAATTCAAACAAGTACCTATCTTATGATGTATTCGTTGTCAAATAGTATACTACAAATTTGTTTAACATTCTACTAAAATGTCAAAAATTGAAATTAGTTTCAAGGGGATTCCACATAATCTTTATTTATTCCTGCGGTAAAAAGATTGGTATACTTTATTTCAATTCACCAGATACAAAAAAAAGTACAAGTTTAGATATTATTTAGACATGCAAAAAAACATTTTAATTTAAAAAATTGCTGCAATTTTTGTTTAAATTAATCAAATAGAAAAATGCTTACAAAGTATTATTGTTTATTACCATTTATCAGTTATTTGCATTTAAATTCTGAAGGAGGGGGCGTGGAGGAATATACGGAGAGGGTGGGGGAGCGCCGAGATTTCGCCCCGGTACGCCGATAAGAGTAAAATTAACGCGCGAGAGGCTCTTAAGCCGGGCCGTAGTTGGAGGCGGCGTAAAGGGAGATTGACGGGATTTTAAATTGATTTCACGGGGGCAAAAACACGCCGATAAATCGCGGCGAAGTGCCAATAATGAGGGAAAGGCGAAAAAGAAACTGCGCCGAGCCGTACAACGCGGGGATTCCCATAAAACTCCATTTCATTCGAGCCGACTGTCGCCGGGGCAAATTGCGCGGTGCGCGTTTCAAGGGCCCGTTTGAAACGAGATATGACTCCTCAGAATGCCTGTTGCCTTTAAAGGCATCTCCTCTCCTTAGAAATCATCCGCTTATTCTATTAGCATTTAATTAGCTTTATCGTATTTTACTTTAAAAAAAAATTTCAAATAGTTTCTATATCTGTTTTGCTCTTTTTGATCTTTAAGTTTAATGAGAGGGCAATGCCTTTCAGTACCAAAAGTAAAGTAGGTATTTAAATTTTAAGATTACAACTTTTCTCATTACTTGTGATGTAACAAGTTTTGAATTAAAACAAATTTATAAGCTACTATATTAAAGAAAAGATTAAAAAATAAAATACTTTATTAAAAGTGAATGTCTTTTAGGTTCGTCTGACTCTACTTCTATAATTAAACAGTATTATGATAGTCTTTTTCAAACTTTTGTCTTCGTAATATTACCTGCGTTTTTTTTATAGGAAGGATAACATTTTTAAATATAAAATGTACATATTTATTATAATTTAATTTCCAATAGTCATCAGTTTAAAGAAAACCATAAGCAAATATCCCCAAAAAAATTGCAAGTGAAAGATTTTTCAAAATCTTATCCCCGTAACGAAGCCGTATTCTAATTAAAAAAATTTAAACGACCGAGGCCCTTTCCCCTGAAAAATCGGGGACAGGGGCGCGCGGCGCACGGCTCGCCCTCGCCTCGTCTCCGGGCAGCTTAAGTAGGTGATAAATTGAACGACTCGGCGCGTCCTTAAAGCCCGTCGCGACGAATTTCGCCCGCTCGACTTTCTCAGATTTAATGGAGGCGACCCCGTCTCCTCCTTTTTCTTCCAGCGGCCGCTCGAAACTCTATATCCCGCGGGATGAGCTCCCGTTAAACACTCCTCGAGCGTCTAATTAAGCGGCCCTCCCCGAGCCCCGGCTTCCTTCTCCTCGCTCCGATTTTTTTTCGCGGCCTTGGCTTCTTAGCCTCTTTCGCGGAAAGTCACACACACACTCATTGCCCCGGTAGTTTCGCTTGGACGTGGAAGAGCTTTTATTGCTTTTCCCGGGTCGTTCAATTGAAATACAATTAGAGAATTTTTTAGGTGCCTGAAAGAACAAAACTGTCATTTCGGAAATGTTTTGAGATTTGTTGCTTTTCTTTAATGTCTACTTAAATTCGATAGTAGCGTTTAAGTACATGATATGCATAATGTAAATTTTAAAAAAGTTTTCGATTTTTAGGAAATAGGTATTTCTGTGTAAATGATGTAAGTAGAAAATACTAGCTTTGACGTTTTAAAGAAAAATTTAATTAAAATCGATGTTTTAGCAGCTTTGTACTCGTCAAAGTTTAACTATTGACTTTTGAAGTACATTAAACTGTGGTGAAAAGTTGAATGTTGGTTAGATAAATACAACTTAGGTAATACAGTTAGATATACGTGTAACTTACATAAGTTTAAATATTGACACATAGAAATGCATTACTTGCATAAAAAACATAATGTAATTTTATGAAAAAAGTAAATATTATAAAAAACGAATCTCGAGTTACAAACTTATAAAGTAATATGTACCAAATCAGAAATGTTGATTAACTTTTCATAATTTACACCTATATTAGAGAAGTAGATTTTGTAATTTTACAGGAAAAGCTCCGTAATTTTTAAGTAGGTTGTTCTGAAAAAGTAAGGAGCTTTTCATGTCAAGATTGGAATTAGAATTACGATTGTTCAAGCAATATTTTACGGTGAGCATCATTCTAAAATAAAGAAAAAAAATTAGAAAAATCACGATCTCTGATAGGCTAAAGCCTATTATTTCCGCTCCAGGAGTAGAGCAGATAATTAATAACAGTAAACATTTATCGCAAGTGATTTTGAACTCCACATACCCAAAAATAATGAAACTTTCATTACGAACCGAATCGCAATAGAAAACCGCACGTACACAATTAGAGTTCCTCAACCTCGCGAAACTCGAGTACAATTCTCCGACAAAGTATCGAACCGCGACGAGCAGTCAATCGGCAGTCCGCGCGCCATCGAAAGCTCGCGTTCAAAAATCCGGGGCCCCGAAGAGGAGACCGAGAGAAAAAAAAGAAGTAGGACGCGCTGCGCGCGGCAATAAAAGCTCGGGGGAGCGAGCGCGCGCGAGGGTTAAAGAGGGGGCGCCGCGAGCGCGCGGGTAGTCGACGACGAAACTTCGCCGGCGGCGCGGGGCGAGCTTCGGGGTGGGCGGCGACCGGCGCAAGCTCCCGGCCAATCGGCGCCCGCCTCGCTCCGTCTCGCTCGCGCGCCCGCAAAAATTCAGCGCGCCCCAATTTCGAGGCCGCGGCGGCGTCTTTGCGACTGTACCTCGCGCGGCGCGCCGGCGGACTCGCGGCCAGACGCTTAATTAGCCCCGGCTTACCGGAACTCGCGAGCGCGCGTATACTCCGCCGCTCTTGCTCAGGCGGCTTCTCCCGGGTGATTTTCACGATTCGGGCTGTTTCCCGAGGTAACGAGGCCCCGTCGAGTGGCGGACCTTCCGAGAGTTACGTAATGCGGAAAAAGCGGGTATTCCGGCTGAATGGAGTGTACGGAAGGAATTGCGAGTGTGTTAGATTGGATTCTGCGACGGTGTGGTCGTCGAGTTATTACACGGTGAAAAATTAGAGGAAAATTTTGCTAAGCTCATTGAGCGATTACTTTTTGCAGGCTTTGGTAACCACGTTAAGTAAAATTTACTCTACCGTCGTGTCTGAAACTTTTTTTTCATCGTATAAAAATAAAAAAATTCACAAAATAAAAATGGAAATTTAATAAACATTGTCAGACAAAATTATATGCAATTTTGCAAAATTCCGGACTTACCCTTATTAACAAAATATTATAGCTAATATTATTGAATTAACATTTGGAAAGGATGTTTTTTAAATCTATAAATATCACATCTTAAGTTTAACAAAATCCTTTCTAATATCATAAGACTATTATAAGGGAGATTTGAAATTTCCCAAATACTCTGCTTTGCTGCAGTATAATGAGTTGGTGTGTATGTACTCGAGGTACACAAGTTCAAGGGAACGTCAGGCCTTAATCACGAATGGAAGGCTTACTACTTACGTCAGGGTAGTGGTTTAAATGCGAGGTTATTATGCAGATAGTAGCGGTAATAATGTCTGCCCCTGATATTTCAATGCGCGTATTGATCGAGTCTCGAGCGGCTTGTAAATTTACATACGTGCACAAGCACTTTTTAAGAGGATATAAACGCTCAATTGCCGCTCTTCCTGCGATGCGCAAGAACATTTTCTAAAGTACATAATTCATTCGATGTATACGCGCATGAATATGCGTGGTAACTTCGATCGGTTATAATTAGGTACTTCAAATGATTGTTTTACAAACAATAGCAACGAATTTAATTTTTTTTTTATAATATATCATTATAATTTATAATATCATAGTAATATTGAAAAGGTCAATTTTATTGAAAAAAAGTTATTAAAATAACTTATTTTGAAAAATTAAAAACCTCATATTTTTCAATAACATATGCACGTTAGCATGATGATGTTAACCTCATGATGTTTTTTCTCGGAAAGCTGCAGAATTCACTCAACACCATAAAATTATTTACATTTGAAGAGTAAATAATATTTCATTGAATGCATTTTCAAACAGCCTGTTATTTTTTTAGCCTTATCAAAAAAATATAAATTCAACGAAAATATTCTGTTCAAAGATGTACAGTACTTTATATTTACATATATATTTGAAAACTGTTCACATATCGTACATCGGTAAAACAACTTTTGATACAAAAAAAATAATAATTATTGAATGTTTGAAAATGCACATGGATTTTTGTCGAAAGCCTCTTATAAAGAATTACACGAAATTATTGGACTAAACGAGGATTTACCACGTACAAGTTGAAATGCACGCGGAAACTGCAGGACGAGAGAAGCGAGTGGAGGGTAAAAAAAAAAAAGTTGGGACGTACAGTCACTGGCTCGCGGGCGCATCCGCAGCAGTGCCGCGGCTTAATCCAGGGCGTGGACGATGTCAAAATGGCGACCGACTTTAAGTACGCACCGACTCTGCCCGCAGCGACAAATGAACTTTCCTAACTGGCTTTGAACTCGATACTTTCATTTTCCATCTGCTGAGTTGGTAATATCTTTTACTTTCGTATAACATTTTACGTTTCTGCTCTAGTGAGTAAATTATAACTTAATTTAATTCGTTTTATTTTGATCAGTTATACTCGAGAAAAGTGGAGCGCTTATAGTTAAATCAACGTTGAGGTATGATGAAAATTTTTGCTATCTACATTATTAAAAAAAATCTGATACGATGTATAATTTAATTACTATCATTGTGACAAATAATGTATAAAGATTTGCTTCTACTACAGTAACAAAACTAAAATCGTATTAATAAAAAATAATAATTTGTGTATCAAAGTTTTAATATTAATGCTTAAATTTTACTTTCATTGTACTACAAAATTGACGCAAAATTTGTTTACAGCGTACGGGAAACATTAGCGAACCGTAGACCAATTATTCTTTGATCAATCCCAGAATGCGAAGTGACATAGGCGCTAAACAGGCGACGTCATTGCCGCGCTGGTAAACATAGGACTCATCGTGAAAATTTACGACTGGGCGGTTGTTGCAAGAGACTCTTTCATCGCGGCCCGACGTTTCGAGGCTCAGGATTGCGAAAAACGCCGAGGGAATCCCCGGAATCTCGAGCATGCCGGCGATGCGCCGATGCCAATCTCGCTGTGCGACAGGAGAGAGACGGAAAAAATACTTTTTTTGGACTTGTTTCATATCGCTTTCGATATTTCTCTCCAATGTGTCTTTTTTCTGATGTATTACTTGTCATGTGTGTACATTGTGCACGACGTTCTCTTTTTCGAAGAAAATACGAAAAATAAGCTACGGCGAACGACGAAGATAATTCGGTAAATCTTATTTTAAATTAATTATTTTGTGTATTCATGTGTTATTAAATATTTTAATATTCAATCTTAACGTTAAAAATAATTATGAGTACTTCGAAAAAGGCACAGAGTAATAATAATATCTGTATGGCATTTAAGTAGAACAAAACAGTTCAGTCAGACATCTAAAGCATAAGCCCTGCATTGAATGTTTAAAGTTTAATACTCAAAAGACGATAAGAGCTTTTAGGTTTGTAAGTGCTTATTATAACCTATTTGATATGTGTAATCTATCTATTAAAGCTTTAAACGCTTTCTTTGCAATTTATTCCAGTTAGAACAGTCTATCTATATAAAAAATAAAAAGTAAAAAATTCCATTGTTATTTTTAAACACTTCCAGTGGAACAGAGCGGTATTAACTTTTTGTCGCTATTCTTTCATTGTACCGGAATTAAAAACATTCTATCACTTCTTTTTATCTATTTTTTTAATCACAGCGAATGCCGCGTTTTCAAAGCAACGCAATACCAGGCACTCGCGTGCTCTCCCGAAGGATACTGCGCGTTTGACCTGAAATGCATCGAATCGCAAGCCGCCGTTTAAACAAACTAATTAACCGGAATATCCCGCGTATAAATCATCGCCGCAGCGCGAAAGGAGGTCGCTCGGTAAGATGCGCCGGGAGGGAGAATAATCAGCCGGCGGAAATCGGCGTAAGCTCTGGAAAAAGAAGAAAAGAAAAGAGAGGCTGCATCGACGGGTGGGTAACCTTGGAGTGAAAATCCCCGTGATATAAAAGCGGGATGTACTCGCGGTAGCACTGGGCAAGGTCGGCCGAGGCAGCGGCGGCGGGTCGAGGCCGGCCCGGGCGCGGCGCGGCAGCATCGACCGGCGCGCCCGGCGCACGCGCCCACGCCGAAAGGGTTGTACGCGGGCCTCGTACTATCCCCGCGTACTACGCGCCCCCGCCGCCATCTTTGCACGCGCCTCCCTGAGCGTCCTCGCGCGGGCTTACTACCCGAGCTTGCGAGCTTTTAAGCCTATTCCCCTTTTTTCCGACGGAGTTCTTTGATACGCCAAAGGGGAACTTAGTGTATAGTCAGATTCGAATGGAACGTTTCTAATTGTCCTGCGTAATTTCGGTTGCGTGGTTTTACTTTTTAAAAGCTTTATCTGATTGTGTAATTTTACTGTGAAATGCTTTATAGTTATAATGTGGCGCATATAGAACATGTCGTTTAATTTATTATGCTAATTAATGCTTTATTGATTGATAGTAATAAATTGATTTCCTTGATTGAATGAGTAATTGGATCCTCTAAATTTATGTAACAATTTTATATAAACTTATTTAGGTTTTACAAATTTCTCGCATTAGGACAATTTATTAGGTACAATTTTTAATAATTAATTAATTTAATTATTCTTAAATTTACTAAATATAGAAATTTTAAATTATTCTATTTTTCTTTTAAGTATGTTCATGAAATTCACCTCATATATTCTGAGATGTACTCTCGGTGTAAGGCATTCAACCTGAGCTTGTCTGACACAGCACGGATATTAACTACTCGAAATTTCTCCTATTCAAATTAATTTAATCTAGAATATTTGAAAAATCTAATTATAAAGCATTTTACCTTTATATATAAATATTGAAACTTATCTAAATGAGTTTTTTTAATTATTTAAATTGTTAATTGTAATGTCAAATTTTAATTTTATTGTAAATTTCCATAATTACGCAAATAAATTTGAAATTAAATTTTAATTACACCGATATAAATAAAAAGTGCTACCAAATATTTAATTAATATACTTTTTTGTAGAGATTACTGCAAAGGCTTTTGCTATCCACAAATTAAATCTCATTGAAACAAATGATTTTCGTTTCAGAGAATTACAAAAATTAAAAATGTACTTAAATAAGGGATATCTTTTGAAATCGTTCAATTCCTCGTACAAAGGAGGTTTAAATGAAAGATAAATAACAAATGCTTCTGAGAATTAAAAATAAAATAGAAAATATTAATAAATAAATTCAAAAATATTGAAAAAATAAAACTTCACCATGTATACTGCCTTTCAATCGAATTCACTTTTTTTAAAAATGAAAATAATCCATAAAAATTCTGGAAATTTTTAATCGGGCAAACTCAAATTTTTTCGTGCACTCATACACGTATTATTGAAATATATTTTTTAAAGAACTTTTCTGGACTTTTTGAATCTAAATACATAGAGTTATATCAAAAACAGAAAAAATCACTTTGGCATTATATATGCATATAAATTTTTATCTCTGACAAAGCAAAAATTACATTTCGAGTTTGATAATACAATTTAATCTTTATTAACAATAATAGATAAGTACACTTAATGAGTTAAAGCCATTTAAAAAAGGAAAACGATAGGTACAGTATATTATTAATACCGTCACTATCCAAAATTTGATTGTCCCAACAGTCAAGAAATCGCACATCCTCGCGCTCGTCTTGACAGCCCGCTCGGCGAACAGTTAAAGGTGCGGCGGCGGAAGAGGCGAAGGGGGGTCGCGCATAAATTACACCGAGTCTTCCTTTCGCATCTCGGGGTGCGCGCAAAGGGTTGATAATTGATTTGCGCGACGGTCCACTCGACGCCAGCGGCAGGCTCCGAAAACCAAGCCGTTTAATTAAGCCCGCGTCGTCGCTCGGAGGAGAACACGTCGGGATTCAGATGCAAATGCAGTGAGACAAGGGCCGAGAGGAGCGTTTCCCTTCATTTCCACGCGAGGCGCGGCCCGCCCTCGCGCACCTCCTTTTTCATTGTCGTCGTGAGCGCAACACCGAGTCGTTTCGATAATTAGCTGCCGACGAGGTGCAATTTTCTTTGCTTCTTATCGTCTTTTGATTGTTTTTAATAATTTTCTTTTTTTGTGAGTGATTTATTATTTTACTTATTAATTTTATTTAACGTAAAATTAAGTATATTACTTTTGTTGCATTAATATCAAGTGACTACTTACTTTATACACTAATTCTGTTTGTTGATTATGTTGACAGTTACTAATATATTTTTCGTTTTAATAAATTAAATTGTACTTCGCACCTGTTATAAAAAATGCACTTAGACGCCCGCAAAAATAAAAAACTACATTTCTCAGCGTAAAACTACGCAGTTTATATTCTCAGTATTATACCACGCTATTTTCACTACTCGATAGCTCCTCGTTCTTTTCAATCGTTTCTCCCCTCTTAAAAAAACGTCCAAAGGAAATCAAAAGACATTCCCGCAGTCATTCGTCAACGTCGGGGAAAAGTACACAGTTAGCCCGATACGTTGCAGCGACGACTCGAGGTCACCCCGAGTTCGATTTTTCGCCTCCTGCGGTCCTCGCGCGCTCGCACCCCCGTCAACGGCCCCAAAGAAAGATCGGCTGATGCGCCTAAATAGTCCACGTGCCGAATAATGGAAGAAGCCAGTCATCGCCGCTGGCGATCGCAATCCGGCGATCGAGCGATATTGCGGCCGGGCTTTCATGAATCCGGCCGGTGTCACGTACGTCGGCGGAAAAACACACACGCGTTTTTGCCGTTATACCTGTATCGACGACCGCGGGGAGATTTTTCGACAGATTTTTATGGTAGGGAGAGAGCTTTAGGTAAAAGCGTTTCTGAGTTTATTACAATTCTTTTTCGTTGGTAAATTTATGGTTTGCTTTCTTTTTTATAATTTAGAGGATTTAATGTTTACTGACACCTTTTATAGATTTTTTAAATGTTGAAGGATCATCATGGCATCTAAAATAAAAAGAGCGAAGGTCTGATCTATGATGTATAGTTAAACTCAGATTCTGAGATACCTTACGAAGACAATAAAGATTTGAGAAGTGTGCTGAAATTCACTTTAAACAGTTTATTAAAATATTCGTTAAATTCGTATATCAACCTAAAATAACCGTATAAACGTCGATAAAACTAGCATCGTACGACAGTAGTCAAACACATTGCAAACCCGTATAGTACATCTAAAAATAAACCGTCTAGAAAAGCATATCGCAATACATCACGAGCGAAAGGCGAGCGTCGACAAACAGGATATACCGTCTGTCGCGCGCGTCTAAACTTCCTGCCTCGATCTCCGAAAGGGGCGAGAGGAGGAGGGGGGCAAAGAAGCTCACGAGCGAGAGATATCAGTCGGAGCCGATTGCGGCGCGTTTTCCATTCGCGATTGAAAGTCTAGCGAAGCGCGGATAAAGAGCCGAGCCACTTAGGACGAGTGCCCGGGAGGAGGAGGCGGCGGCTGGAGGGGAAAAAAATTGTTAAATCCTATCGGGGATCGACGGCTCGCGATATCTCGGGTATATCTCGGGCGCGGCCGGAGGGACGAGGAGAAAAGGGATGGAGGGAGACGGTCAAACAATGGGCGCGGGGGAGCGGCAGAACGATCGCGTCGACGCCGCGATGATGCGCCGGTATCCGTGTGTATGTGCGCGTGTATGTAGAGAGGAGCTGCAGAGCGAACGGAGCGAAGAAAAACGGGATGGATGGTTTGACGGGAAGTCAGACGGACAGGTGCCTTCAAAAGTTTTGGACGATCTTTTGTTAGCTGCCTCGCGATGCTGCGCTCGCGTCTTACCTGCCACTTCAATTCGATGCTCTACACTGTTTTAAGACCGTGACTTCGATTTATTAGATTTTACCATTTTTTTATGGCTTGCTTCGCGCTGGTTTAAGTCTCGTGTAATGTGCATTATGATGGGGTTCTTAACTTTCATTCGATGATTTATATTAATTTTGAAAATTTTACTCTTTATTCTTAGTTAATACGAAAAATTTACGATAATATTATATGTAATGCTTGTTTAATAACAGATGGAAAAAATAGGTATGTCCTTAATGATGAAATTTTCAATTTTCAATTCCGTAATCATCGCTCAATTTTTTTAATGTAATTTATACCCGATACGAAACGCTTTTGAAATTTTATTTTTTCAAAATTTGTTTCTTAAGTTTTACTTTTATAAATTTTAAAGTATTACAAAATTGTATACTCGTAGCCTTCTGCTAAACTAGAAGTTTCTGCTAAACTAACTACTAAAACGCATCACATAAATATCAATAAAATACGCCCCCAGATACAAACTGACAATTGAGAAAATATATGCGCAACGCGATCTACCAGTAAGAGTTACAATTCCCATCTGAAAGTATAAATAAAAGCGCGTTACCCGGTGACGGCGTGTAATTAAGTCTATTAACGATAAAAAAAGGGAGGGAGGGTGCGCGCGCGCACCAGAGGGGGGTAGAATAAAAGGCGCGAGGAGGGGGACAGAAGCTCCGGGGTTTATCCCCGACAAAAGAGAAGAGAGGGGCCCCGGGCTGACTGACAGACAGTTCCTGTCTGCTCGATATATCGAGAGCCGGGGCTCCCTCGGCCGTAATTCGGCGGCTTTCAAATCACGGCGATACTCCCCCGTGCCCGGGTATAGTCTGCGAGGCCGGGCGCATTGTGATCCTCGCCGATGCCTCTCCAGCCCACGCGGGACTTTGCGGCCCGAGAGTATAATGTGATAAGCCGCCGGTTTAGCGCTGTAAGCCGCTGTCGCGCCGAGGCGTGACGCCGCCTTTTCTTCGGCCCCCGCGACTCGCTCGATTCTTTCGCGGATTCGCCGCTCGATGATGCGTAAGCGTCATTATGTTCATTTTTCTGAACATCGTTGATGATTTTTGCTCGAATTTTGAGGCTACGATCAATACTACGCGGAGGGTACGACAATGGATTGCAGCAAAAAGTTACGAATAATTGTAAGGTACTTTATTTGTGAGGACGTGTACTTAATTTAGGTATTTTGTATTATTCTTTAAAATTGTAAGTAATATTTAAAAATTTGCTACAATCGTTATATATCAAATCATTACGGATTAAGTAACACATGAAAGCCCCCAACGAAAAAAGCTCATTTCGATTTTTTCGACAGAAGGTCTCGAAAACCTTCCCTAAAGATCAAAAACTCACTTCAGTTTCTTGCAACAAAAGCGGTACATTACAAATCTGATAAGACATCATGAAGTTCACAAAAACTCCATTTCTTGATATTTTCAAGAGAAAAAGCACATTTTTAATATTCTTGCGAAAAAGCTCAACTTGCGTTTTACGTTGTGATTTTTTTAATAATAAAAAAGATTTTTCTTCATAGCATAACTATGAAATGCGATGCTTTTTTGCCTGGAGAATCTCGCGAAAATTGCTTTTCTTCGCGATATAGATTTTAATTATGCGTCTTTTTGTTGTAAAAAACTAAACTGTGCTTTCGTCTTTTAAGAAAAAAGAAATGTGATTTTTTTGTCAGCAACTACGACTTAGTGCCTGCCGCACTAAAAATTCATATTAAAATTATAACAGAAAGCCTCTCTACTATATTCTGCATACTAAAACATAAAAAGGTATCTAAAAATTGTGGAGTCTACTTTACAGTTCCGTTTTAAAATTCGACAGTTTCATCCGAAAAAAAGAGTGCATTACAAAAAGTCACGCCGCTCACCGTCACCACCTCCGCCCCCACTGTATCACCGATCTCCTTCGTTCTCCTTTCCCGAGCCCACGAAGTGGGGCTGTCCGCAGTCAGCGAGCAAATCGACGCTTCGCCGGCACTTGTCGCGGCCACCGGGCCATTAGTGCCAGAGCATCGCGCGGCAACAAGCACTCAGCGTAATTGCCGATCGCGCGCGCGCCCGAGGCCTACTCCCGCGGCGCAGAAGCGAAAAATCAGCGTCAGGGGGACGGCGGGGGAGGGGGGGGAGTTGTCGTCGTATCGAGTGTCGGCGCGCGCGCGGGGGCGAAAAGGCGAGCGGCCGGCGCGCGCGTTTTGCGGTGACAGAGCGTGTCTGATGGAGGCTCGCCCCGGCGAGCTCTATACACATCATCCACCCTCGGCTCTCTTTCGCTCTTCACGGCCGGAGGGAAAGCGAGAGCTCCCCCTCGAGCCTTTGTGCCCCGGGCCGCGGGACTCGGCGCGCACCGAACGAGGTGTTCGATCTGTCAGAGATGCCCCGACGATGGGCAGCGACGCGCGACCTGATGTGCGACGCTCGATGGCGCCGAACTTTTTTTTTTTAATTTCAAACGTTTGCTTGTGAATCTGGGACTGTGCCGAATGTTGTTTTCGTTACAATTGTAATCGAAAGAAAAACTAAAACTAAAACAAATATAATATTGAGTTTATAAATAAATAGGAAAATTTACTTTAAATTATAATTTGAGGTCGAGGGCATACTGGTAACATGAGAAAAATTACTGTGATCCTTGGAAAAATTATACGATTTGAATCTGCAAAACATAAACTTACTTAATATCAAAATTAAATTTGAATAATTTACTTCGAGTCTTTTTGCGAGGAATGCAGTACGATCATTCTATAAGATTTTAAAACGAATTATCGTCAATCTAAAAATATCGAGATAAAACCGCGGATAAATTTTCCCCCGGCGGTAGGCAGACAACCCGAAAGGAAAGTTTTCCGTCGCGGCATCCATCGGCGAAAATCTCGGCGGTTTCGCGCGCTCGCCGAGTGGAAATTGCCGCTTTATCCCGCTCCCCCCTCGGTTGCGACGACGCTTTCGCTTTCTCGGCTTCCGTATCCATCTGACACGCGCCATTGACCACGAATGCGCGGCCCGATAGGGCGCCCGGCGCGCACCTCCTCAAAAATCAAGTTATCTGCGGCGCCCCCTCGCCCCGTCGTCCCCTTTTTTTCACGCTCGCCTCCTCGTCCCCGCGCTCCTGCAATCGCGGCTGAATTATTTATCGGGCAACCGTCGACTGCCTTTAATGGGTGCGTTTTTCGCGATTGCGTTTGGAAGATGCTTTTTTTTTAGCGATTGCAAAATCGTGGAATTTTGTAAGGCGTAGTATGAGGCGCCTGGATAGTGTAATGTAAATTTTTAGGATTGAAGTTCTTGGAGGACCTGATGAAAACTGTAGTGCTACGACCTTTGATCGATACTTTCCATATCAACGATCGATCAAAAATACGTGATTCCTTTGTATACATTGGATTGTGAGGAGAAAATCACGATCTTCTAAAAGAGAATTGCTGTATATACTATCTGATTACTGATGTTAATTTTTATATTAAATTGTTAATTTCGCACTGTTAAACAGTCTACTAAATAATAGTACAGCATCATTTTCCTAAAATTGTAAAAAAAATATTTATAATTACACCTTGTCAGGATTTTTAACAACTATTATTATAAAGTATTTTAAATAGATATTCTTGTCTTAATTTTTAATTTATTAAGATTATGAAGACCTATAGTGAGAAAAGGCAGAATCATAAATTTTTTAAAAATGATTCGAAGCAATTAATACACTATAGATATTGCAGACAGTTATAAAGAGTACTCACGGTAAATCTGCGGCACCATACGCTCAACCATTTGATGTCACGCACTTTGATGTTAGGCGGAAGTTTCAGGATGATATCAGCATTCTCATAAGCTCCAAGTGGGGGAGGATCTCTGAAAGAAATTTTGAAGCAATGTAATCTCTATTCGATAATCATCAATAATATTTTAAAATATTTAAAAAAAAGTTCTCATCTACTATTAAAATGTATAATTTTATTAAAGTTTATTAATAAAATGACGGTCATAGTTATATTCTGGTATCAAATGTGAGCAACATTTTAGTTTGACCGTCACTTTCAAACTCCAATTCAACAGCAGTAGAAACATGCGAATCGAATTTCCAAATGGTTCGTTAGTTCAACGACAAAAAAATTGACGTACTTTCATTGCACTGTCTATTTCACGCTCGACTAAATTTTACAATTTTGAAAGCAACCCACGCCGTTTGCACGTATTTTGTAAAAAAAAATCAAGCTCGTCATTTTTCAATGGCCGTGCAGCATCTCCCGTTGAACCGCGAAATTTGCACGGCGGCTAATGGCGAATGAAAAAGCGTCGAGACAAGCCAATCGCGAAATCGAAGCGAAAGTGGCACTTCCGCGGAAATTTATGCACCGCGCGGCAGTATAAAAGGCGAAAAACGGGCCGTCGCTCGTAAATAAGGCGCGGGTGGTAGAGCGGGCGGCGGCGCGTAACCGAGCCCCGCGCCGCCGCCCCCGGGGGCCGAAAACGAAACTCAAAGAGCCCCGGAGGCGGGGGGTGGGCGACGCGGCCGCAGTTAATAAAACGAGAATTATGAACCGGCTGGACGCGCGGGTCGCCTTTAACTCGCTTGCGTAATCGGGCCAGGCTTTCGTCGATTCTGGGCTTTCAGGGGGCTTAACGCCCTTTGCGGGCTTTGTACCGCGCGCGCTCCGCCTTTGAAACTTCCTCGTTTGTCGGCGGACAAATATAATGGCCCGGGGTATTAATTTAATCAAGCGGGACGGAGCCGCGGGGCTTGCAGCGCACATAGCCGATTTGTGATCGCGATTACGGTGATGATGATCAAGGTGATACGGGATCCTTTAACGAGTCGACTACGATTGCTACGTTACGGAGTGGATTAGTAATTTATTCTGTTTTTTTATTCTTAATTAAGAAATTCAGTAATGATGTAATGAGCTTTTTACAGAGTAATTAAGAATTTACGTAATCGATTTTAATAATTGAGTATATTCATATTGAGAGAAAGTTGCCCTATAAAATATATAATATAGCTCTGTAAAAATTACATGAAAAAACGTAAAGATTTGTCACACAGGGAAATCAATTGTAATTTTCATCTAAATCTTGGCCTCAGTGGAAATTTTTATAAAGTAGGCTCTGAAAGTTTTACGTCAACTGCTTTCTAAAAATTATAGAGCAAACAGATTCACAATTACATTTTTCACTTTCGCTGAAAATATTACGAGAAATTTCGTTTAGTACAGATAAATTTATTGAGCAATGAAAATTATTTTACAATAGGCATTTAAGTGCCTGCAACTTACTTGCTTTGAGATTCAGGATAGGGGACGGGTATTCCGTCGGGCCTTGGCATGGACGAATTGCCAATCCAAAAGTAAGCAGTTGGCGCGAGACCGTCGTAAGTAAAGTTTTTGATAAATAGCGTCGACTCTTCGATAACGTACACATCGCCGCTGAGCGCATGTGCGTATGTTGTGAAATTTCCAATGTACGTCCCATAGTAATTCGGTCCTCTCCTCGGGTCCGCCGCTCCAGCTGAAACAAAGAAAATAAATGTGAGTTTTTTCGGTAAAGAGACCAAAAAAGTAAAAGATAATTTATAAAAAATATATAAAATATGTATATTACAAGAAAAATTCATGTAAATCTAAGAGACAGAAATTGTAAAAAATTCTGTATAAAAAATTATTCCGAATAAAGATTAATGAAAGCAAAAAACTTAAGCCGTAAGTAAAAAAAAATTTAATTTTAAGTTTTGCTTTCATTACGTGCCTGAAATTTCACGTAATTTTTAACGCAACGATATACACCGTGTACTTCTTATTCAGAATATTCTCCAGCAGTGATGAAATTATCATAAAAAAATAAGCTTTTAAAACTGCCCGCAATCGTCGGTGTTAATGGACTCGCAAATTATGCGGTCGCGGGGCGGCGCGGCAGCGATCGAATCGATACGCGCACGCGGATAAGCAATAAAGAAGCTCCTCGCAGAGCATCTCGAGTCAAAGGTTCGCCGCCCAGCCGGTCCGATCGCCCGTGAAGCTCCTTTTCCGAACGAGGGAAAGGAAAAAAATCCGCGCGATCGACGTTTCAATTTCAGCGATTCCGAGGGGGGAGAGCTTTCTAATCTTTATTGCCGGCGCGATCCCTCTCCCTCGTCTCCCCCCGGAGCTCCCGTTCCTCGGTCCCTTTTTTTCACGGGGCTTCTGCCGCCCGTCGTCGCTCGCTCTCGAACGCTCGATTCTTAATTGTTCGGTGCGACGTTCGAGCTTTGGGGTACCTCCTCCCGGCGCGGGCCTTTATTTGGCCTGCCCCGAGTCGGTAAATGTAATGAAGTTCATGCAAATCGGAGTTGCCATAAGTTTGCTTTAGTCCCTCTTACTTGACGTTTATTACCTGGGGCAGTGGTTGGGTGTCGAAAAAAAATTTATAGATCTATCTGCCTTTTTTCTGTTTTTTTTTAAATTACGTAATGTATCTTGAGTAATTGCTGAGAAAATAAAAACAAACAAGAAGATGGATTTCAAAGATTTTAAAATAATAATTCATTGCTTTTGAACAAATGCTCGAAATTCGGATGAATCTCGATCGTTAAATTTATGGAAAGGACTTATGAATTTTCAGAAAATCTTCTCATGTACAGGACACCCAAAAAAAATTAAAATCGGTCAGTTGCATACATCTCGCTAATAACATAACCCAAAGATTCCACATATTACCCTCGAGCATAATGAACTACATCCAGCATACCCCAATGAGCATTTTACAGCGCCGCGAGAGTGTACAGCGAATCGGCTCGTCAGCAAAAGCCACGCGAGCATGCAGCGTCGCATCGCAGCGGGGCGAAAAAAAGTGGGCGACGACAAAGGGTCCGCGGGCGGGGTGAGGGGAGGGTACAGGGCGGAAAGTGCGAGCGCGCGCGATTTTAAAAGCGCGCGCGTCTGCGGCCGACACTCCGCCGAGCATTTTCCCCGCGCGCGCGCGGGGCTGTTTTAGCCCGTTCGGTTCGACGCACCCGAGCCAGCGACCGCCGCCCCCGCAGCCGCTCTTTTGTTCCTCGCGCTCCGATGTGTCTGCCGCGCGCTTTGTCCGGCTGCTCGAATCGCGCGCCAGGGACATCGCACATCGTCGCTCGTGATGCGCGGCAAATGTTGCGGAAACCCGCTCGCTCGATGTGCGTTTGCCGAGCTTTTAATTTTTCTGCTATAAGCGAGCTTCAATTTTTTTTATTAATAAGTTTCAATTTTATGTTTTTTGCTGTCAATCTTAGAAATTGCTAACGAATTGTATAGGATTTAAGGCCTTTAAAATTATGTTTTAGAAGCAAAGTTTCATTTTTCAAACATATTATCATTCACAATAATCTTTCCCACGTGATCTTTTTCAGTATATTTATCGAACCACCTTTTCTTCTATTCTGGTACTAACATTTTGACCACAGGAAACGAAGCCATAGCGTTGACCGCTCATTATAGAAAGAAGCGTCAAAGGGACGAAAATGCATGTACATAGCTTAACGACGGTAAAAAGGCGGAGGTAGATAAAGAGATAGATAAGGATGGCCGGCGAGATAGAAACGGACGATAAGGGAAGTAAGGGGTTGCGCGTAATCCGGCCGGTGGCGGCGGCCATTTACAGGGGGCCGTTGGCCGGGCGGCGGGGACGCATTAGCGGGCTCGTCGCCGCGCAGTCTGGGCCGCTTAGGCGACTGTACGCGCCAAACTAGCCATGACTCCTCGCCGGTCTAGCCCGAGCTCGCGCCACCGCCGAGCGCGTTATTCGATTGCGTCGACGCCGCCCGCTTAATGGATCCGTAATCACCCCGAGTCAAATTAGCACTTTTTAAGCTCGCGACCCAGTGGGACCGTCACCTTTTTTCCCTACATCAGCAGGGAATTACGTTTGTTTGTATTTCTTGTGTTCGTTTATTTTCAAAGCGTACGTATTAATGGGACAGGTTCAATTGATATTGATATATGTATAACTGCTCTTAGAATGAGGTGGAGATAAAAATTCCAAAAATCACTGAATTCGAATGTTAAACCAGCTTAGTTCAAGCTCCATTTACTCGGTTTTCACTCGAATCGAGTGGTTTTTCAAATTTTCACGTTATGAGAGAGTAGCTTTTTTCATCTTTGAAGAAGCAGGAGAATACCGGAATTTAATTTTTTATATTAGTTTCTAAGAAGACCATTTTATCTAAAAGCTGCAGTAGACGAAAAGAAGGGAAACTACGCGTAGTTTCAAAGACCCTTCTTAATTTTAAAAATGATTAAAAATTTAGTTAATTTTGAAATAGTTCTGAACTCAATTAAGATATTAATTTTAACTATTTTTAAAACAGTAAACTTGTATAAAAAAATAATTGTTATTGATATTAATTCAGGAATATTAAAACAATATTGAATAAAATATAGAATTTACATATTCAGTTCAAATAAGAAAAATCGAACAAAAGAAAACAAAAAAAGTCTTTTTTTAATTTGTGCGTCAATATTCTGCACAGGTTCAATCAAGACTAATAATCCCTCTGCAATATCTATAAAGATTGAGAGTTATACGTGAAAACGTTAATTAAAAAAAAACCTCGAAATAATATCTTATTTTGCTTGAAAACGGTAAGCAGCAAACGCGAGCAGTTATAACGTCGAGCTTCCTCAAAGGCTATCAATCTTAATTAAAATGTACATCGGGCCGGAGCGTTCGAGGGCGAAAGGACTCCGCCGTGGAATCAATGTAGCCGAGTGGAGCCGCCGCTGCGGAAGTAATTCCGGCGTCGTCAGTGAGCGCACGGACACACACACGCGCGACAGCTCCCAAGACGCGGTCGCGCGTCGGGGATGAAAAAGCTCCGCGGACTCGGGCGAGCGCACCGTGATGAGGTCGAAATGCAACGGGAGCCTCGGATTTAATACCCGCGAGCTCTCGTCTCGTCCCCCTCCCCGTCCCTCCTCCGTCGAGCTTCTCCTTCTGGCTTCCGAGCTTTCGAGCTCCTCTCCGGGAGCTTTCCCTCTTCCCGGCTTTTCCTGTTTGCGTGTTTTCCTCTTGCGCTCCGTAATCGTTTTATCCCTTTGTGAAGTAAACAATTTGCGCGTATGTTTCGATTGTCGTTTAGAAAGCACTGGTTGTTTAGATGCGTTTGATTTGTTTGCTTTTTGTTTGGTAAAGTACTCGTGAACAGGTATTAATTTCGTACAACTCTAATTTCGATGGAGGATTAAACAATATTTTATTGTCGTTGAGTTTTTATATAACTAAATTTTACTTTTTTGAGTAAGTATTAAAATCGTCGTCCTCAATGAAAAGAAGCATACTAAATTTTTCCCTAAATAACAGACATTTTAGTTTTTGCAACAAAAAAGTAAGAAAAATACTTCCATATAAATTCCGCGGAAAAAGCACATTTCATCATAATTCCCGCGGAATCAGCTTTATTAAATCAGCGGGAATTGAATGATTTTTTTTTTAAATCCATGAAATGTACTTTATTTCGATGCTACCCTGTGCGAAGTTTTTGATGGTAAATTGAACCGAGCTTTTTTTATTAAAGGCCATCGTCTATGTGACGTCATCACAAGACACTTATCTTTATAGTATACGTAAATATATATTATTAATTATAAAAATTACCGTGCATAAAAAAATACTCAAACATTTAATAATTTTAAACAACAAAATGAAAGAAATAACTTGGGGGCAACTAATCGTTTAGAAAACGACGACTTCGAGTCGACTCTGTCAATATCGCCGCGGCATCGTGGAACTTCCGCGCCGGGACTGGAGGCACTCGTCGACGTTAATCCGCGAGCGATCGGCGCGAGGGGCAAAATTGCAATTCGATCGGCGGAGAGCGTCCCGGTCCCCGCGGCAAACAGACGCGCGCGCGCGCGCGGGAAGGGAGTCGACTGCGCGCAATATGGGCGCAGTCGCTCGCGGTCAGCCTCCGCTCGCTCCCCGCGGACTCCGTAACAGCCTCCGCGCAGCTCTGGCTTGTTTGCCCCGTGCAAATGTTGACCGGTTTTCTTCCGACCCCCGCCCCCCTTCCGATCTGTCGATCCTGCCGGGATGCGTTCTCACGCTTTCTTTGACCCCCCTGTGCTCGAACTTAAGCGACTACACTCGCCGCGCTTTCTTTCCTTTTCGGGAACGCGGGCGAAAGCTCTCGTCCCTCTGCGGATGCGTTGTGTAGGAAAGTGGAATGCGGGTTTCTACGATGGGTGCGCTTCCGGCGTGAGGTACGGTGGAGGGACGCGAACTCCGTTGTCGGCTGGTTGAGGTCATTGATGGCCTTTTCTCGTTTTGGTGGTATTTGTTGGGGGTTCATAGGGTGTAAGCAACGATTTATTTAATTTTCATCATAAATTATATACGAAATAATTACTTTGAATGTATATTTAGCATACTTTTAATTTCTTCTTTTTACTATTAATATATTTTTGGGAAATATACATTCTATTCGTATATATTTATATATTTTCAATCGACTTTTATTACGCGTAGACGGAGTCGCTTCATTATTCGAACTGCAGACTGTTACGAGACAATGTAACTTTTATCTCTTCTCCGATGGCGCGCTTTTCTGTCTGGGCTCGTTCGACCGTCAAGGGAGATTTTAACCGAAGTTGATTCTAATTACGGAACTTCGCACTCGATTGATCTTCGTTAAAGTCGAATCAAACCCATCATGTAAATGGATTAAATTCTTTCTAACGAGATTTCGCTCAACTTTCGCATGGACTGCCACTCTGCATTTTACTCTTCGTGAATAAAAATTAGAAAAAAAAACGTTAAATGTTACGAAGACACGCTCTTTATTATTGAAAATTCCTCACATTTTATGTCAATTCGATTTGGTTGAAGAGAAGGTAAAGTTGCTTTGACACTTAATTTACGTAGCGAGCTCTTCGACGCTTTCAGTAATTACAGTAAGTTTTAAATTAATTGCAAATCGATTCTTAAATCCAATCAAATATTTCATTAAAAAAGGTACTATTTCAAATCATCTGCATCCGCTTGCATTCTTCTCAGGAAAGTAAAAGGTGCTTCCGCGACACCTGCGAATTACGGTAACTTTATGCAAATTACGCCCCATATTAGCCGAACAGAGGGTAAACGCGGAAAGGAAGAAAATAAGAGTGTAGGGATCTTTCAGGTGAAGGAAGGGGGGGGCGAATCCTCCGTTAAGGTGGGACTGATTTTAATCAAGATATGGACCGTCGGATCAAGCAAGTGCCGGGGGTATATTGATTTTCCAAGTGCTCGTGACCGAGTAGCCTCTCGTCGCGCAATTTCGAAAGCGAGGAAGAAAGGGAGCCCGGGGAGAAAGGAGAGAGGCTTAATCTCCAGCGGCGTAGTCGCGGATTTTCGTTCGGCTCGATGCCCCGCGCGCCGTATATACACCCCGCCAGAAAGACGACAAATGCCCCCTCCGCTGCGGGCTTTTATTACCCTCGCCTATACAGCGCCGAGGACTTCCCGGACATTTTTATTTTTCGGGCTAACTTTTAATTTGAAACTGCTCATACAGTGCACTCTTATTTCTTTCGTATTGTATAGGACTTTCATAAGCATGATATAGAGAGAATCAATCAGACCAGGACATATATATTTCTACTGTGAATTATAGATGCTTTAATTTTTTTAAGGGATGCAAGATGTAATTTTTCTTAAATATTTCTTAAAATGTTTAGGAATTCTAAAATTTATTACTACATTTTAATGTGCGCAAATTAATTGAATAAACCAGTTACACTTTTCTACTTTTCCTGCGAAAAAATGTAGGAAAAATGCTAGACTACCCTCAAAAGAAGAATTAGTGTAAAACTACTAAAAACAGTGGAAATAGCTTCACTAATCACTAAACAATGGAGCTATACATAAAAAAAAGAACACTGATTCATAATTTCAGATAATCGCATCCACACATCATCTACACTTTTTGATCCAGACTTAGACTAGACATCTTTTTTTACGCGTGTACAGTGCAATTCGTCCACGGTCGATGTATCACTGCAAGCGCTTGAAAATATTCGCCGCTCGCCCGAGCGCGTAATACGCAGCCATTATTTACGGCCGAGCCACGAGAGGACAGCAGGCTCCGGTCACATAAGCAATCTCGTTAATCGAAGTTGCGCGCCTCGCACCGCCGGCAAGTGAGTATCAGCGCGCGAGCGAGCGGCGCATTGTTCCCCTGCGCTCTCTCGCGTCGCGCAGCCCGTTAAGAGATTAAAGCCGCGCGCGACGCCTCGTTTGCAGCGCCATTAGGGGGTGGGGTGGGCTGGGAGAGGCTCGAAGGACACAGACCCCGTGGATTTTTTTTTCACGGCTCCACGGCCCGGGGGAGCCCGACAATGGCCGCGCCGAGACAAAAGTGGTGAGCGAGAGACGAGGAGGCGCTCTCTCGGAGACGCCCGATGGATTAATGGATGGATCGGCGTGGGGCGTAGGCGCTGAGCGATAAGTTTGAAATTTTTTATTATTGTTTCGTGAGACTAACGAGCGTTGAGTCTATGCCGGTTTTATCAGACTTTAGAATTACTCAAAAAGAAATTTGATGAATAATATCGTGATTATCTTATCCAAGAAGTTTGCCGTGATAAATTGATAATGATGACTGATCTAGATTTCGATCGAAGATGCTGCTTCTGCACTTGCGGTACTACAACAAATGTTTGTTAAATTAAAGTATTAGGACTACAATACTTATTCTTCAATGAAAAAATTGCTCTAACAATAATTTTAAAAATTGTTTCGATAATTTCGATAATATATCTCATTATACAATTGACAACATAAAGATTCATTTTCTTCATCAAAAGTGTTATAACTAACAGCAATAAAGACTTTAAATTTTCTAAAAAATTCGAAATCATCATTTTGTTAAGATACTATCTCAATTCATTCTCTCGCCGGTGGGCTCTTCGCTTTTGCCCAGGCACGGGGAATCTCCACTGAAATGGTATTCCCATACCAGTATAGAATCAAGAGCGTGAAATTCGGGGTTTGGGCCAAAGAGCGCCGTAGATCCCGGCCCCAGCCTTGCGCAAAAATGCAAAAAGGCGCGGGCGCCCGGTCGGGGGAATCCCCCCTCTTCCGCCAGTAGACCCGGCGGTCGCGCGAGAGAATAGCGCTGAGCTTGCGGAAAGGGTGACTGCCGATGCGTGCGGAGCCGGTTACCTCCGGCAAATGCATTAAGACCGCCCTTTCACCTCTCTGTCTCTCTCTCCTTGCGATATTGAACTTTTCGGAGGGGGAGGTTTAAAGCGAGCCGCTCGATGCTTATCTCGCGCGATAGACGCGTTACCGCCGATCGTTCCAAATTTATATTATTATGTTCCTGAGGTTTTTTATTATTTGGAGTTTTACTTTTTATAGGGACTGTAAAATAAAAGTAAAGTGTAACGTTTTCAATTTATTTTTGTTTAAAGATTATACCTTTATTATCGTAATTGACACTTCGGTAGCAGAAAATATTATAACACAGATGGTGAACGTGCCCATCAAATTTGTTAAAAACGCAGTATTTTTGCTATTAGGAATTTTCAAGTATCTCTGCTTACTCCTGTTTCATTTGGAATATGAGACAAACCAATGTTGTATATGGACTGAGGAGATTTACTTAACAAAATCTTCTCTTATCTACAGATAGACAGTTTTCACATTATTACCTAACTCTTTTTCATATCTATATTTTTCTAACCTTAATCCACTTAACATTTTATCATGTAATCCTTAATAACCTTAGTAAGTACTTATAGTGTACAAAGGAAACCTTTTTGAGTCACGCTATTGGAGCAATAAAGACCAATTGTTGAAGAATTGAGTAAATGCAAGGAAGGATAGTGTCATACCATCCGATCATTTCCTTGAATTCCAGGTTTTCTCTGTATGGAATTCTGAGGCATGCATAACATATTCTGATTCAAATAATGGAAAACCCCTTGCAGCTGGGATTCGGAAAAAATTGAATTCAAATGGTGACCTGCTTGTCCTTTTATAAAAGGGAGCAAGCAAGTTTATTTATATCTAATTGGAGGACATTGTATTCCCCAATTGATCATGAGCCTTGCCTATGCTTTAAAACTTAACTGTCGTGAATTTCGGGGGGACATGTCAACGTAAAAATAAAAAAGAGTAATCGCCTGCGCGCTTCTAATGAACTAGTTAAACTTTAAAACAAATATAAACAGTAAAATATTTCAGAATTATGAAAAACATTTTGCAAAATTTGTTTAATAATTTTCCGTCTCCATCTTTCACAATTGAAGGCATAAAAGAATAAAAGGGAAAAAGCTAAAATTGAGAAGTTAAAGGAAAAAGTAGTAAGCGCTTTGCGAACTGGCGGTGGTCGTGGATAGCGGGTTGTGAAAATTTACTGCGTCGTAGCTATTGGCATTTTTAGGTTCGGTAGTCGAGATTAATGGATATGATTTTTATACGCCGAATATAGCAACGTTATTTATGCTTCGCCTTCAATACCCGGCTATTTCACTGTCGCGTAAAAGATCACAACGTTTTACGTTTATTGTCGCGCGCCGTACTTACTCGAGCACAAAGATTTTATTTCAGGAAAGAGGGGGGAAAAAAAATTCAATTTTATAGTGCGACGTGGGAATTTTTATTAGACCGAATGACGCAGTTGATAAGCTGTCGCGCTCCGATAATGCAACGAGACATCTGCATCTCCCCGGTGCAATATCGCGCCTAGACAGAAGCGCGTCGGCTCTGCGAATTATGCAAAACGGCGCCAGCTTTTTTGTTCGGATCCGGTCTTTGTGTGGCTTATTAAAAATCATCGGGCAGGCTGTAATTTAAATAATGTTTACAAAACGATCCGATCGAAACAATTAACTGTACGACGACGAATTTTCAAGCAAACCATTTACATGCCGCTGGGAAATCCAGAGTTTTCTTTTAAAAACGCAAACAAACCACTAAAAAGCCGGTAAAAGGGCGTTATCAAAGCGTAAACAATTTCTCGCGTCGTTATCATCGGTAAACGCGCGCGTTTCGGCGAGTACTCGAACGAAAGCGACCAAACAAATGCGCACGCGGCGAATTGGCCGTGACAATCAGGCGGGGAGTCTGGCGGCTGTAACGTCACGCGAGACTAAAATGCAGCTCACGTTTCCTTATTCGCGTTGATTGCCTCCTCGGCGAGTACGTCTCGTTTCATCGCCCAGCCCGAGCGATGCGCTCGACACATGTACGCTACGAGTGCGGTAATTCGCTTAAAATGTCATTAAAGTTTTTAGTCGCAGCTGCTCTTTGTCATGCGAAATGAGACGCCGCTTTTATTTCATGCAATTGAAAAATTCTTTTTTTTTTTAATTCAATATGTCACTTGTCGGATAAAGTTTGGTACGTCATAATAATGCTGATAAGTAATCTGTTACATTTTAAATCGAAAAATGTGAAATTAATTTAAAACATGTGAATAATGTGTAAAAGTCGTTTTCATTTTGAATAAGTGAACGAGTTTTTACGAAAAATTTATCACTATTCACATTTTGTTAACTAATTTAAGATTTTCAGATTAAGAGACTAGGCAACATTATTGAAAGGTGCAGAAATGAGTTGGTAAGATAAATAATAAAAAATAAGAGTCTGTGTAATATCCCTTCATCATGTTGTCACTTAACTTACTCAAACTTAATTATTTTTTCGAAAACAACTGGCAATTGAATTTTTCTAAAATAATATTCCTGGATTTTAAAATGTAACATTTGTAATCAAACTGGAAACATGAAGGTTGATTATGGATTCTCGGATGTTGGTTATCACCTTTGGGTACAAAAAACCGCAAACACGTAACAGATTAGATTAAATGAAGATATCAGGGGGAAAAATGGCTTATCGTCTACGCAAGTTGGGCATTTTCAAACATCACTAATTCTACGAATATTTGATCTAGTAAGTAACACGTGAATAATAAACACAATAAATAAACTATTTGATTGCACACTTTTATCTTTTTAACAAATACCTAATTACTGATAATTTTTTTTTAAATAACAAATGGTTTATAAAGTATATAGTACCTGCTTATAAAGCTTTAACCTTATAAAGCTATAACAAATTTAACTTAACTTACAACTTTAACTTTTCGAAGACGGAAGTGGACCAAAATATTTTATGGTTTTTAGGGAATAGTTAATGCATTGAATTTAGTAAAAATTATTCTGCGCCCTTGTGTGGTCGATATACCACTTTCGTCCTTAAAAAAGGTTAACAGATCTAAAAATGTAAAACCCGAAAAGCTATTCTACCTTTAAATACTTATTACACCCAGTTAACAATTGCCAACCGCACAAATCCACGACCGCAGCAGGCAGACGTTAAAAATAGCTCGATCGAAATTGGTCCCCTCGGAATCGTTTTAAATAGCATACATTTAAGTGCGGTAAACACAAACATGGCAGGATGCTCTCCGATATGGCGCAAACAAGCCGTTGGGTGGGATATTCCTGATCGACGCGAGGCCCGGAATTCCCGCGACCTCGCCGCCGGTTAAAACAGTCGGCGCGCGAGCTCGGCCGGCCAGTCTTGCGTTCGAGCTCCACCGGGTACCACGCGACGTACAGCATGCGCAGCCTCCGATAACCCGTGTCACTTATATCCTCCTACACAGCGACGCGACGCATATCTCCGGCCTGCCCACGTGTCCGCGGCGTCGTCGTGTGTGCGCGCGTGCGGCCTTCCTGCCCTAGTGTCCTCTCTCAAAGACGCGAGCGTGTGCAGCTGTGCTTTTTTTGTAACCCGTTTGTGCCGGTGGCATTCAGTTGAGACGCAAAATGGCTTACGCCAAGATCGGTTAGTTGTGCACTTTTATTGGATCGCGTTTATTTAATTTACGCACTTATTATTTAATGTTTTTTGGAGTGATGAGATCATTGAAAACATTTGTGTTTTATTTTGTACGGTTAATTTGATAGTTTATTTATTTAGTTTTAAGCTTTTAGTAACTTTTTGAAAGCAGTGCTAGTGTTTGATCAAATTAATCTGTTTCATTAGGCATACGTTGCATTTCAAATGACATTCAAGTCGAGATAATTTATATCAGTATGTCGACATAATAGGATTTTAATGAGGCAGACTATAACTTTCTTGATAGCTGAATGAAAACATTCTGTGACTTAAATGCATGACTTAAATGATATCATCGATTTCATCGGGTTAACCAATGTTATTACTTTTATATAAATGAAATATTTATTCACAGATATATACGCGCCGACTGAAAAGCCAAAGCAAGAATCGACATGGAGAGGTCCGTTGGACATAGTACGGTCACCAACCGATTTCAAGTTTGCGATTGCCTTAGCAATCTGTTTTGCTATTTGGATAATCTCAGGAATATATTGTAAATATCGTAAAAAAATTTAAGATTTAATAGACAACCCAGTTTATTTCATGCTTATATATTTTATTATTTATTTTCAGCCATTTGTGCAGGAAACAGGGACATAGCACTTTATAGCAATGCTCTAGGACACATTCATGTTTACGAAGCGATGCATCATATTTTTAAAGGCTTTGACGAGTCGAAGTAAGTTTAAAAATTATTGATATCTATTTTAGTATTTAGAGTTTCTCCAAATACGTAGATAGTGAGTGAAACGTCTCCATTTGATTAAAAAATAAGTCAATCTTGAATTGACTCACAATTTACATAAAAACCCCTCGATCAATTTTCTATTTAATCATTGGAGATGCAAGATTTAGAATAAAGTTATAACATTTTAATATAAGGTTGATCCAAATAAAATTTTTATGGATTTTGAAAAAAAGGAAAAAAATTTAAATGGATATAATTATAATTAAATGTTTTAAAATTTGTTATTTAAGATTTATTAAAAAGTCTTATTGATTAATATCTTTTAAATTAATTTCGAAATCAATTTATTATGTTTCAGATATTACATCTTGGAATTTAGCTTCGTATCGCTGGCGATACTAACTCTTTACATGGTGATGTTCAGATGGGTCACTAGATTTCTGGTTGGATTTACTATGGTCCTGCTATTCGCATTTATAGTACTGTTGTTTGTTCTTGCGGGCATTCTTTTATACCACTACGACTTTGGATACGAATTGTTAACAGTTGCCATAATATTAACGATTTACTACGTACTCACATTGTTTGCTTTCGTTAAGGCTGGCATGAACATGGTGTGCAAACTTATGAGACAGTCTTGCAAGTAAGAGATACACTTTTTTAAAATAGTCTTTATTTTTCTACCTACTGAGAAGATATCAGAATTTTACGATCGAATTGATTTTCAGGGCAATGATTTTCTTTCCATCAACGTTCTTCGTGATGATAGCTCAATTCATAGTACAGATACTGTTGATATCCTTCGGCGGTGCAGTTTTTTCATTTTTGAAATTGATTAAGGTGCAAACACCAGAAGAGGCCGCTAACTCCACCTTGGGTATACCGGAAGACGTACTAGGGGATGTCAACGAGAACATGACAGACTACGAACATCTAATGTTCTATGGATACTACTTTCCATTTTATATGAACCATTTGGGCTACGTCCCGTTTTACGTCTATTTATTACACTTCATTAATTTCGTCGGTTACCTTTGGGCCTGTTTATTCATAATGGGACTCGGAAGAATGATTTTAAGCGCTACTTTTGCCACCTGGTACCAGGTAGAGGATAAGAGCAACATTCCCAATACGACGATGATAAAATGTTTCATGGCTATTCTGAAGTAAGCTACTGTTTCACAAACTTTTTAACTATAAATATACTATTATAAAAACAGTCTAATGATGTTTATTGTAATTTTTTAGCTATCATACAGGAACAATAGCATTTGCCGCGTCTCCACTCTCAATATTCCTCGTTTTCTATGTGGTCTATGAGCAGGGGATGGACAAATTAAAAGGAGTGTACAAACGACCTCTTTACGTACTTTCTTGGCTGCTGGCTATGGTAAAATTACCTTTTGACGCGCTTGCAATGTCGGTTATTCACGGAAAGGAGTTCTATGAATCTGTTAAAGATTCGTACAATTTACTAATGAAGAATCCTATTGCATTTTTGGCGATAGACACTGTAAGTCTCTTAATATTGATTTAACGTTAGTGTGAAAATGCCTTGATGTATATTTTTCATTTATTTTTACAGTTAAGCGAGAATATCATATTCTTTGGGACACTTCTTTCACCTATACTGTCTTTCATTGGTGTGACACTATACTTCAATCTCTCGAATACCAGAATGTACGAAATCGCAACCACTACTACAATAGTAGTTTTTATTATATCATCCCTGATGTCATTTACACTATTTATGGTGTTTCGAGCTGCCTCAAACACCATACGATTTTGCTTCCTCGAAGATTCCAAGTTTAGTCATGAATCAGAGATGAACTTGTATCAAATGCACGCTGATGATAAGGATACTGACTATTAACTTTAAACCAAATGAATCTCTCCTAAGTCTGTGACTAAGATCAGTGCTTTGCGTAAAAATAGAATTAATACAAACGTAGTATGTCTTATAAAAATTTTAATTTTTTTTTGTAAAAAAAGTCGGTAGTTCTATTTTGTATGAATTATTGCTTTTACGTACTTTTACTAGCGTAAATAGTATAACTATTGATAAGTACAAACTATAAAATAAGTATTATTGAACAGACTTGTTATCAAACATGTAATTTATATTTAAATTTCGTTTTTACTATTTAAATAATAATATTTTAATAATACATATATTTTATTTGTATCCTAATAATGTACATATTAAATTATGTAATTAAACTTTTTGTACAATTTGTATGCAGTGAACTATTACGTTTTAAAAGCGTACTGTAAATATGTGATATGTTAATACTCGTGTGATAAGCGTATAGTTTTAATAAAATAATTTCTATTTAAATGTTATTTTATTGTATTTAAAACCTAATCATTATATCCACTCTTACAATGTGTATAAAAACTAAGGCAAATTTCAAAATGATTCTTCGAACACTACAAATCTGTGGGCTTTATATTCTAAATTCAAAAATGCAATTTTGTGACTAATTTAAGTTAATAAAAAACAAAAATTAGATATTTTTAGTAATATAATTCTTCTCCAAAAAGTGAAAAAAAAATGATCCAATATTGCATTTTTTATTTGTAGTCTTCGAAGGAAATCATAGATTTGTAGTATTCGAAGAAACATATTCAAATTTTTCAGATTTATAGTCCTAGCATAAATGGTTCCCCGTAGGGAACATTTTTGTTAAATCCTTGTTTTTACTACTTTTTTAAGTATATCTCTATAGAAATAGGTTAAAATTAACTGAAAATGTAATTTTCCTTTATTTTTTTATTACTGAAATATTTTTACATTTTTATAAAAGTATATTGTAAATTAAAGACTTTTATTTTTCTGATTTTTCTGACTTGACGCTACCCTTAACCTGCGATATTTGGAGCTTTTAGCAATAGTTGTTTTTCAAACTTCCAAGTTTCCGCCTTTTTTTAAATTTATAAACTGCTTTTTTCGTTGAAAATTTATGTTAACGAAACTTTTTAGGACAATTAATCCAGAATTATTTTCTAAGCTAATGAAAATTTTATCTTTAAAATTCATAGACACAAAGTTTTTAAAATTTAAATAAGATTTTATATGAATTCAGACGCAGAACTGCAGAATACCTTTATAATACGACAAATTATACTACCAAAAAAGCTTTTTTATCATGTTGCAAGTGTAAGCTTACTTTCAATTCTATACCACTACTGAGCCTTCCATATATAAGTATGTACAAGTGCGTAGGTTTAAAAAAAAAGGAGACTGATCGAGTTTCTTGCATCTATTATTACGTACACTATGTGACCTTTACTTTACATCTTTCTTCGTATTAATGTACCTTGTGTAAGTTACACACATTTATTTACTTCTTGACTGAATATTTAACAAAATAAAAAATACGAAATACGAAAGAAAAAATACTGTTATGCTGTTAACAAAACATGAAAAAATTTCACTTGTTTGTACCATTCTCATTTGTAAAATTCCACTGCAAATAACATAATGTAGTACTCTTTTTCAAAAATCGTAAATAGAAAGGAGTATTGCACTTTAGTCACAATTTTCAGACGGAAAATAAATAGTAAATATAACAAACCGCCCCCGAAAGATAAATCGCAATAATTATAATAATCATATCAATTAAAGAACGGAAAATAATCATTATGCTTAATCATTATGCATTTCCTTTCAAGTTCATTGAAAACATGTTTGCGAACATGGCGAGGTGCGGGAAACCCGTTAGGGAACTTTGGAAATTATGAGTACGAAATAGAGCAGAATGGGTCCCTTCCTGCGCAAGATATACCGGGAATTTCCACATGCAATCGCATAGACGATGCATCGTTTAAAACGTTGAGCGCGACGAGTCGAAAGGCCAGTCTTGTCTGGATCCCCAGTGCACTCGCCGAGAGTCTGCGATAGTGCGATAAGACGACTGGCTAGCATGAGCAGCCTCCGATCTCCTGTTATTTCTTAGCTATTACTGACGCAATTAACAGCTACCCACGTGTTGATGTGCATCAATAAGTTCGTGTGCGACGTTTTATTCACAGATTACAATCGCAGATATTTAATTGAAGCGCAGAATGGCTTATGCACAAATTGGTGAGATTATTTTTACTGTTTTTTATAGAAGTACATCTTTTTCACTGTTGCTTGAGAATATTACCAGTTTTGTGTCACTGTTTATTTAATATACGAATATTTCATTGCCAAACTTGAAATTTTAAATGCTTGACTTGAAGAAACGTAGTCCTATATTACGATTATTATCCGATATTACGTTTTTTTAATAAAAAGAAAACAATAATTGTCATTCTACTATATAATTTTTTTATATGATCACGAAAGTAATCGATGCTTAGTGAGTCAGATATAATTTCATGTTTGAAAAATGAACGAAGATTGTAATATCGCATGATCTGCTGCTTACATAAACTTCATCAGCCATTTATATGTAGTTAGTGGAACTAGTGATTTTTTTTATAAATTTTAATCTTCATTGAAAACATGTATACCACAGATATACCATCGTCAGATGAAAAACCAAAACAAGATGCGTCCTTGAAGCAGTTATCACGAACCAAAACCGATTTTCCCTTTGCTATTGCCTTTGGTATCTTCGCTGTATGTTGGATTATAACGGCAATTTATGGTAACTATTATTCCTGTTAATCGAATTATTTGCTAATTTTATCGCATTTAACTTTTAATATTTGTTCAGCTTTCTGCCAGGGCGACAGTGAAGGGGCGTTCGACAGAAATTTTCTGCGCCATCAGGAAATGTACGAAGTAGTACAATTTCTTGGAAAAAATATTCACCACGCTAGGTTTGATATAACAAACTTATATCCATATGAATTTTTAACTATTTTGTTGCAATGTTTGATTAATTTTTCTTTGGATTTTAGGAAAATTATTTTTTCGTTTGCTTTAGTAGCAATAGTATTGCTAATTGCATTTATAGCACTATTTCGATGGGCAACGAAAGTTTTGGTAATGCTTTCAATGGTCTCTCTAATTGGCGTAACAGTGCTGCTGTTAACATTGATAGGATATGTTATATATTATCAGGAACCAGTACTTGTACTAATTATCGGTATATTCACTATAATTCATAGTGTTACCCTCTATGCATTTATAAAAGCAGGCGTGGATTTAGTTTCTAAAATAATTAGAGAGTCTTGCAAGTAAGTCAAATATTTAAAACTAATGACATTTTAATGAAGGTATAACATATAATATAAAATGAATACGATTTTTCAGGGCAATGTTCTTCTTCCCATCTACAATAATCATCATGTTCCTTCAATTTATTGTGCAAGTTTTTCTGGTTGTCTTTGCAGCAGCGGCATTTGTATTTTTGCATGCCATAAGAGTAAATCCTGACGGCAACGTAACTTGGGACGATTATGACAACTTTGAAAATGTGACGTTTGATCAGTACATTTATGGAAAAAACAGCTATGTACCAGGACACGTTTACTTTTTACACACAATTAATTTCAGTGCTTACTTTTGGGTAAGCTTTTTCTTCATGGCATGGGGAAGAATGGGCTTAACGGCCACTTTCGCCACTTGGTATCAGATAAAGGATAGAAGTTTGATACCTAAATCGACGATGCCCGAATGTTTTATAATGGCTATTAGGTAAGCTAAGTTTTTTAAATAATATATTGTTAATGTTTCAAGCTTTCCTAATTGATAATAAACGTAATTGTCGATGGTTTTACTATATAAATTAATTATAACTTATTATTGGTAATCAGTTAAGTATTACAAATATTATTGTCTTTTTAGATACCATGTGGGAACAATAGCATATGCCTCATCAATGTTTGCAGTATATCCCATTATCCGTGCGGTTTGGGAAGAGAACCGAAGTAAATTGGTAGAAGTATGTAAACGTCCGATTTACATATTCTCTTGGTTACTGGCGCTGGCAAAATTATCGTACGATTCTTTAGCAATGACGGCTGTCCATGGAAAGGCACATTGCGATTCAGTTAGGGACTCTTATATTTTATTAATGAGGAATCCCGTGGGATTTCTGGCTGTGAACTCCGTAAGTGCGCAGATAAACAGTTAAAAATATAATACTCTTAGATCAGAATATAAAGTAATATTAATCCATAAAATTTCTGTGATTTTTAGGTAAGCGAGACTATAATATTTTTGGGTGTGTGTTTACCCCCGACTTTGACTTTCTTCATTTCTTGGGGATATTGCCTATTAGAAGAAGAACTTGAGCGTGAAGTAGCCGCTGCCGGTGTAATGGTGGTGACTTTCATTTCTTTCTTGATGTCTTTGGCATTGTTCATGGTATTCCGCGCGGCGTCGAACACCATTCGATTTTGCTACCTCGAAGACTCCAAGTTTAATCACGAGTCCGAAATGAACATGTACGAAATCCAAGCGGATGAAATGGATATAGATATTTGATTTTATACGAAGGACTGAATCGAGACGACGTTTTAATGAGATCCAGGTTTAACTGGATCTTTTTAGATATTCACCACTCGTGCATTTACACTCGCTCTCTAAGGTGAAGCTGTTAATTACATGATTAAATCTGATTGTTTAATTGTTCCCCATGGGATCACGTGAACTAGATACATTTTTATTAAAATTTTCTGACTAAATGTTTTATTAGCTTTAGTATTTTATTTTTTTATAAAAGGATATCCAGTGCTACTGATACATAGCATAGAGTACAAATTAAGTTGTTGCTTTGTAGCATAAGCAAGATAATGAAAATTTGCTTTAATGGTGATAAATAACAATTAATATGTGATACATATATTTAGATAAATTCTAAAATAAATTTATTTTTCAGTATAATTTGAATTATTTATTTGTAAGAACTCAATCTAAGATTTCCGTACGAAAGAAAAATATGATAATCGATTGATTAAATTTCATAAATGACAAATTTCATTGATTTTTGCAACAAAAAAAATGTTTAAACCACCGCACACCGATCAAATTTTTAAGAACCTCGATTAATTTTCTTTTCGGAGTCGAAAAAGCGTCAAAGCCGTCATATATTCAACGGTCGTGGAGAAAGTAACGACGTCCCACGAGCCGGAGCAATCTCGTCGGGCTCCCGTGGAAACAGGCACTCGTCGCGGAGGAGGTTTGTTTCCCGTGTAATCTCGAAGGCTCAGGGCGCGCGCGAGAGAAGCGGGGGCGGAGGGGCGCTATACACGCGGCTCGAGACTTTTCCCGGGGGCGGCCGAGCGGAGAGCACATGTCGCGACCCCACGGCCGAGCAGCGGAAATGGAAACCGTGCCGCAAATACTGGCTGCCCGGCTCAAGGCGCTAGCTTTTTAAGCGGCTTATTATACCTCCCCACCGTAGTGCGAAGCGCTGATCGATGTGCCCGTCACGGCCGCTTCGGGCGACTGGATTTTTCTGATATGACGAGGTTCATTTTTTTTTCATATTTTCAGTTGCTGCCGTGATTGGGTATTAACATTAGGATAAAAATTCATATTATTTAATTTATGATTTTTAAAGAAACGTATAAATAATTGCAGGACGAAATTATAGTGAGAAGTGATTTAATGTTTACAAGATTTCAATTGAAATTAATGGATCTAAGAAATCAAGTGGTACGAGTAATTACATATAATCTAGTCAATCAATTATTTTGATTACAAAGTTTTGGATACAATTACATAAATTAATAAAAAAGTTAATAATACTATACAAAATATTACTGTAAAAAAGCCGCATCAAAACAATTAAGTATTGATAAAAATTGCTAAAATTCATTTTATGATGATGTTTAGTTGTAATTAAAAGCAATTTTTTAGTGTAGAATAGTGATAAAAAATTTATGATAATAGTTAACGATATTTGCTGAGGTGATTAAAACTATCACAATTTTGTAAGGAAAGTTATATGTAAAGAAGACTCATTAATTAAGCGGTTTGTTAGGAAGAAGACAGAGATAATATAATTATGACTCATTTGTAATTAGTAGAGGTATAATAATCTTACTTGCATCATTTCAACAGCAGGAAAAATTAAACGTTGTACGTCAATGTAGATTACAGATTTATCACCACAAATGTTTTTACTTGAAACGCTAAAAAGTTATCTCTCGATTCAGCTACATACATGATAAAATTAATTCGAAATAAAAAATAAATGATTTACGGAAAAATGTATCTTCTAGAATATCCAATTCGCTATAATATTTCGTACAAGTTAATTAATTATGATGCACATAGTAATGTTTCAATCACAATTTGTTCAAATTATAATTCAACGCCAACAGGTCAAATGTAAATACAATTCAATTTATTTCTCTTCTACAAAATTTATAGCAGCTGTTGTACACATTCAGAATTAATTAGATTTGAATATATTTTCGAGTAACTTTACAACTTTGAAAAACAAGTATTATCACAAAGTTCACATCAGCAAAAATCATTATAAAAAATTTTATACACCATCCAATATCCATCAGCCATTGAATTACAAAAAAGAAGAACAAAAGGTGTCTTGCGCACACAACACTCGATTGCACTCTTAGAACTGTCGGTACACATTCGCAGTCGGCGTGTGCAGAGCACACAGCCGCGGACATTCCCCGGAGAGAGCCCGACCGAAGCGGGCCAAAGAAAAACGCGAGCCGCAGCAAACGACGATCTCGGGCCTCCGAGCGAAGATCGCGCGGTCGGTTGGCGGTGCGGAGGCAACCGTGTGCAAAAGCACAGAGAGAGAGCGAGTGCCCCCCGGGGGAGTGTCGTCCGAAGTATCGATTGCGCGGGAGGCGGTGCGCCCCCCGCGCGGAGTCACCCACACCGTTTGGGGTGGACCAGATTGGGGGGTGGTGGTAGCGCGGCGCGCACGGCCGATAATGATGACATCGCTCCTGTGCCGCGGAGCCGCGCATCGATTTATCAGCTCTCGAGGATACGCCGTATAGCGCCTTCCCTTTATTGCGCGACGCGTACCCCCGCGAGGCTGTATAATGTGCCGCCGCTGCGAGCCTCTTAAATCTTACGGCCTCGTTTGCTGACGAAAATTAGACGACGGTCAGCTGTAATTGAGGATCGTGGAGATGGACGGATCGGACCTACTAATTGTGTGCAATCGATTGACGATTACGATTACTAATGAAGATCAATTTTGATAATAATAAAAATAGAATTGCAAAAAATATGTGTGGTCTATTTCTCTTTTATAATTTGTTGATTTATTTAGATTATTATTGTTCATTTCACACACAGAGAAAAATAACATGCCAGAAAATAATTTGCATATGCTAGAAGCACACTTGAAGAAAAATGTTTTACTAAAAATTGTAAAAGTCTATTTAAAAGTTCTCACAGATTGTTATTCCAATAAATACAGACTATGATTTTACTATGACTTCTATACGTTTGAAAACTGAAATTTAATTTAATTAATTCAGTTTCCACAGTTACAAAAATACAGAAAATAATATTCCAACAATTGTCACATTCAAAAACAAAAGTTACTAGCATATTTGTTTAAATAACAATTAAAGATACAGTAGCCCATCGCAGATCCATTACTTCTTCATATTTACCCTGGATATATACACTAGGTTCACATTGCGAGCTGTTCATTGAAGAAATGCCGTAATCACATGCTACGCGAGTGCTTATGATTTTCGAATTCGACAAGGGGGGTCGCCGGGGAAATGGTTATTACCGGCGTGAGCCCTGCTCGTTTGGGGTGGGCGTGCACGGGGCGGCAAACATCATTTGCCTGTAATTGGCAGATACTAACTTTCAGCTGGAGAATCGTTACGGGATAAAAAGATCTCCCTCCCACCGGGAGATCAACTCAGTCGGTCGTCCTAATCAATTTGCTTGCGAGCTATTACACCCGTAGCCGAGAATTACGATGTCTGCAGTTGTTTACACTTTTTAACGCTGTGCTTGTCATCGACACATTTTGGGACTGCATTCATAAGTAATTTTAAATTGTATTCTTATTTTTATTGTTTTCCATTATGAAATATTATGTTTAATATAATAGTAATAGTTTAAGGAAATGAAGTGATTATTAATAAATAAAATAAATACACGTAGAGAATAAACATGTACAAACAATTTCACAATACTCATTACTGACTACAGTCATTTCATAAGTAATAAGTATAACTTGAGAATAGCAACCATTAGAGAAGTAACAAATTGTATTTTTTTGAGATGGTAATTCAGTAACATTTTACCCTTGCAATTTTTCGTAAATTTTAATGGATTGAGCCCCGGTAAGAAGAACAGTTCGAGTAGAAACGGCGATGAAACTGCAGAAAAATAGGCTTTGAAACTGCGAGTAGAGAAGAAAGAAAATCGGATTAGATAGCGAGGTAAAGGTTTCAGGGCGCACTCAACTCGTGAAAGCAGTACACCTCCATTAGTTAAATTGTTTCCCCGATACCCTCTGCATTTTTCGTCTCTTTCGCCCCCTTCTTTCACTTCTACTCTTTTATCTTCTTTTCACTTTACTCTCACTTTCTTTCCCATCTCTGATATCGTCTTTATCCCGCCAAGTTTACATCGTTTCAAATACTTTCTGAATGTAAAAGAAAGTATATTCTCTTTTTCTTTCCGTTAATTTCTTTGTAAGATATTGTAGTTTGTATTTATTTAACATAATTCTTTTTATAGTTATGTTAAATAATTAATCTGAAACAGAAAGACAGTATTTTCTTATTTAAATATTTTATTTTTATTTTATAAATCGTTTTTTTTACTTCGGATTTTCTTTCTACGATTTCTTCACAAATTTGTTGTAAAGTAGACGAAATAAATTTGTTTATTCGCTGTGATGTATTTTGTTTTCTACTTAATATCATGCAGCAATGACATTTTGTAAATTATTTAACATCACATAGAAAACCAAATTTCTTAACGAAACATGTAATTTCGAGTTTCACAGCGATTTGTATAAAATAGGGAAAATCGCTGAATTTCCGCTATGGTGAGCGTTCGTCGACGGGGCACTCGAGGGATCCACGAATTCCGGTGGAAAGAGTCGTCGAGCGACTGTATGCAGGCGCGCGACGAAATCCAAGCGAGGGGAGAAGGGAACTCTCAATTCTGCGGACGTCATTTATCGTCGGGCCGAGCGAGTCAATGGAGTCCTGATTCGGTCGGCGGAAAGAGCGAAGACAGGCCACCGGGGGGGAACCGGATGAAACAGTAGTCGATCGGGGAAAACCAACTCGATCGCAGCTCGGACTGATCAAAACAGCGTTTACCACGATTAATGGCCGCGAAGTCCCCCGGCGACCTCTCGGCGAGCCGCAGACCGACTATTTTACTTTCGCGCTTCAACGGCTCTAACTGCATTTAAAGTTAATTCACTTAAATTCAATTATTTTGCACGTTTACTATAAATATTCTTAACAGTTTTATAAGAATAATTATATTTGTTTCTTTATCAAATTAACTAATATTTCAAATTATCCACACTCATTTTTAAGACTTGAATTTCTGATTATACGTGAAGAAACATTTTTTCAAAATGAATGAACATTTTTAATATATTTCTTAAAAGATTAATCAGACAAAATTCACAAATAAAAATATAGCAAAATTTGACATGGTCAAATAATTGTTTAAAAATTAAGGTCGTTTCTTCATAATATCCTAGTTGACTTATTCTAGAATTAGAAAGAGAACGCGGGGTACCAAATAATCAAGAGAATAAGTGACGTTCTCGACGTGTTTTCAGAGGAGCCGTGTTTATATTGCGAAATAATGAAGACAATTTGGGTTGCGGTACAATTCCCCTGACAATGCCTCTGGCGCAAGATGCTGCTCACCCCGACTAGGTCAGAGTCGTATAAAATGTGCATCCAGCTTTTCGGGCCTTCCACTCGCGCCGCGAAATTCAAAGCGTTCAGCGAAACTCGCACCGTCGGCAACCATGAAAAACGTACCACTCGCCCTATTTCTCCTACTGCTGGCAGTGAGTTATACTTTTTGTACGTTTATTTCTTTCAGTGCGACGAAAATATTGTGATTCATACTTTGTTTTTTTTTTTGTGATATAATCAGGTGTCCGTCCAGAGTCACGTTTCTCCGGTATCGGATAGTTTCAAGGCATGTTTGGCCGAGAGTGGGATGACTAGGGGTAATGGTTCTGTTTTCATTTTTGCAAAAAGAGAAATATGAATTTCTGTAGCAAATAATGTTTTTTTTATTGCCAGATGATTTCATTAAAGCACTGCAATCTGATAATACTACCAAGGCTCAGTGTATTGCGTCTTGTACAATGGAGAAAGAAAGATTTGTGAGTACCTGTAACTATTAAAACAAGTGACTTATAAATAACGTAATGGTGAATATCTGTTGTTATTTCTTGTTTAGATGAAAGATGAAGATATTAATATCGATGCCATAATAGCAAAAATGGAAGACGTATCTCAAGAAATTGGCAAACCACAGATAACCAATTTAGTGAAAACTTGTGCGGCTGATGGTATGATTAAAATTACTGTTATCTAGCTTACAAACGAAATTATATTATTGAAATAATTTGCTTTTATCCTTTAATTTAGCAATGGAACAAACGAAAGGTAAGTGCGGCATTGCTCATTCAGTAGTCAGGTGCATTCACGATGAGTTACGAAAAGAAGGCTGGATTTAGAAAAATGCTGGAATTAAAGTATTGTAGATATTATAAAGTTTAGTCATTAAATTATGTTCAATTTAATAAATTATTTATATCATAATCGTCATTTTTTTCCTTATTCCTGTTAATCCTCAGGCACAAAAGTTATTTCGCATTAGCATAAGTATAAAGAATGTTTAGAAAATAAAAGGAAACAAATTATTTTTAAAGAGTAATAACTTTAATTAAAAATATAATTTACATTTTCGAAAATTAAATTATTATTCCACTTAGAAAACGTCAATCAATTGAAATTAGTGACAGACTCGTTGAAGATTCTCTAAAATTTACTTTTTATACCATCACTACAATATCTACTCCACGTAATAAATTGCGAAAGATGAATACAAAAAGAAAAATAATTACTAACCAGCCTCGTTTATTTTCCCCGCAAACACCATTCCGATCCCGCAGTAATTTTCAAAACCCTTTAAAACTCATCCAATACCCTAAAAAGCATCTCCGAAGAGAGATGGCCAATCGAAAGAGTAGCCCATCGATCGCAGGCCAGCGGCTTGCGCCGGAGCTTTCGAGGCTGCTCCCGCAGGATTGTCCGTGGCGCACCCGCGCGATAAATGGTCGCGCCGCGAGGAGAATCGCCCATGGGACGGGCGCATCTGTCGCGCGAGCAGCAACAAGTATACGCGCACGCACACGCGTCCCGCCGGGCCCTTTCGCCGGGGCTATTTCAATTACTCGAAGGACTCGTATTTCAGCCGCGGCGTATACCTATGGGACCGCCGTCCGATAACGGCCGCCCACACCGCGTCCTCTCACCCGAATTCCGGGATATTAACTGCTCGCCGATTATTTTCACCACTTTGCTGTACTGTCGCGGTAAACTTACCGGGTGGTCTGCTGGGTTTTATCGATGTTGGGGAACAAAGTTGCGCTTGCGAAAGGGTCGCTTACAAAGATATTAATTAAAAGAAATGGAACATTTCCGTTATATTATTGAAAAATTGTATGATGTAAATAATTTGAATGTTTAATGAAAACGAACTTCCGAATTATTCCTCGAGTCGAAGAAATGCGAGATCTGATTCCCAATAACTTTAAAACCATGACCGTAAATAAAACGTTATTTAAAGATTACTTGAAGTTCATAGTGAGTCTGATTGAATTTGAAAAATTGATAATTCAAAATGAATTATCAATTTTTCGATTAAATTATAAGTTCTCTTCACATTGATTAAAAAGAGACTGTAAAGTCACTGATTTAAAAGCGATTAGTGTTTGCACGAAATAAAAACCCCTACATTTCAAGTACCTCAATTTAAAATTGAGAGGTATATATATTCTCGCTCTTATTTTACTTAATACAACATCATTTGCTGAGTAATCTTGAGAAGTGAAGGTTCGCCACTTTTCGCTTACATACATACGCAAAAATTTATATGACAAATGAAAGGACATCTGAGTCAAGGATAGTGCGCTGAAAGCAAAATCTCGAGCGCTCATCTAAGAAGTCAATCTTCAAGAACACTAGTTTGACTAGTAACGAATTTTTATCTCATCATAGCACCGGAAACGCTTTATTACCACAACCTTCGAAATTCATTATTAAACACTAAGATGCTCGCTCATATAACGTATCATCGCGATTCCATTCCTCATCCCTTAGCAACTTTTCTGCCCGATAGATAGGAATCGCAAAACAGACAAACACATCTACACGTCGGAACAATAAACTTCTCCAGCACCTGACAAAAGTCATCGAAGGTCAACGATCAACGAATCGGTCGGCGCGCGAATCGCGCCTCGAAAGAAAAAGGAGCAGCCGGAGGCGGACGGCGAGTGACGCAAGCCGCGATGTATCCGCGTGGCGTCGAAAAAAGGTGGCCGGGTGCCGCAAGGTGGCTGGGTGCCGCAAGGTCGCCGGTCAGCGCCACGCGGATGTCGCTCTTTTTCCACGGCCCTCCCCCCTCGCGCCTTGTGTACGGCACCCGGCGCGTCGAGGGAGCCGCGCGAGAACCACCGAGCGCTCACTCGCTGGAGCGAGAAAGTGGATCGAGGCTGCGCGCGCGGACTATCCTCTACGGGAGCGAGATTACACGATTGCTGTCCCTATTATGCGCTGTGCCCCCGGATTATGTCACACTTTTACTCGGCTATTTTAGAATGTTTTTTTAATGATTTCTTTGAAGAAGCGAGTCTAATTAAACGAGTAATTGGGAAAACATTTTTTGTTATTTTTTGTGGAAGTGAAGTTGTTTTATAACGATTATTGTGCACTATATGTAATTTATCAACAAAAAATATTAATTTTTTTTTAATTATTTTGCAAAATATAAATATCTGTAACGATCAAATAAGATTGGGATATATTTACGAGCAATTTATACCAGACGCGTTTAGTCCCGCGTTAGCCTACTGGACTTGTTAATAAGGTGTGCTGATTAAATTTCATGGCTTGGACGAGATTTTTAATTTTAATTAAATAATTATGCAAAATTTACTGCTTTAAACCCCTGAAAAAATGTTACAAACTCCGGCCCCACAAACTCAAACAGGCATGAACTGTTGCCAAACTCTCTTTATCTCTCAGACCCTTTTATAAAATACTGATTAAATTACGCGCGGTAAATTCACAAAATTTGCACTCAATTTATGATTCCAACATTCTCATAGCCTCAAGGTGCGGTAGCGCCTCTTGATTCTGACAACTAATGAAATACTTTGGAAATAAATTAATATAATTATTTAGAGAAAATTCGAATCTACACTCCTAACTTTACTCATTATTTGTTTCGTGAACCACCAATAGATAACAAATTTTACGCAAGCTATTCTATTGTACGAAGCACAAAAGGAATGTGTACTCCGTCAAATGTTTCATCGCGCAGCTAACATATTATTACCAGTAAATTGTTGGCCGGCATATACACCGTCGTCGAGTTCGCGGTCTAACCAGCCTGCGCGCGTAGTTTCTAAAACGGTTACGCAATCGAGTACACGCGGACCGGCGAGTCAACTAATTGGACACCTTCGAGTTCCCGGCGAAGGCGTGACTTTGCGTTATGAATAGGAGATACTCGTTTTTTACCAAGCCGCGGTGTGAACGCAATCGATCGTCACGCGGGTACCGTGCAAGTCCGACGATTCAATCCCGACTGCGTAAACGGACGGGCGCGTTGTAATCGGTCGTTTACAGACACCACGGAATTGAATATCCGGTCCTCCGCGATTCCCCGCTCCGGTTTCGTGACTCGCAGCGGATTATGGGGCCGGTGCTCCCAAGCGACGCGCGAGGCAATTCTAACGGTCGTTTCGGTTCGATATTATGAAAAGTCTCTACTTTTTCATCGTTCGGTAGTTTGCGCATGCAGATAATGAGAGTAGGTTCCTTTTTTGAGTATAAAAATCTATAAATGTAAAACTTACAATATAAGGTAAGTGGAACCAATATAAGAATTTACGCGCGCAACGATTGACCGGGATAAAAGTAGTGCAGTGCTATTAATTAAATCATGACTTATCTCACTTTCGACAAATACTCCAATTAACTTTAAAATAATTAAAACATCGACTCAGCCTTCACTCGGCTAAACAAACGAATCCCCGCGGTGAAGCGTCTCCTTGACGAAATGAAGTCGCGAACGCGCGGTGGCCAGCGCCGGCAAGAGCAAAAAGTAAAATAAAATGTTAACGTAGAAATTTAATCTGCCGCCGTGCGGCCAGATCACGGAGCCGGGCTGCGCGCTCGCGACAATGCATTTTTAACGAGATTTTTTTCTCCGCTCCATCGGGGACGCCACTCTGAAAAGCCCGCACCCTGAAAGAAAAAGGCCTCGGTCATTGTCTCGACGCCAAAGGCATTTTTTACCCCGCCCGCCCCCTTTCCTCCCGTTTTTTTTATCCGCGCGCGTGAGGCAGCGTCGAACGCGCGAAATGGGCCGACTAAAAAACGGCGCGCAGGAAGAGGCGCCGCCGGGGGTGGCGCGCGAACTTTGCTCATTAGAACGGGCTTTCCTTTCCGCGCGCGCGCGCCAACCCCCGTCGACTCGCCATTCGAAAATCGGCCGATGTCGCCCTTCTTTTTTCGCTTCCTCGCCGATGTAAACTGTGAGTGCTAGTTCGAATTTCTTTTTTATTTTCGACCGGCTCCGGATTTAGAAGGTCGCGAGAAAAGTTCGTTCCTCGTCGAATACACTTTTAAAGTACAGTTTTTGATTTACAAGTTTCGAAGTTTATGAAAAATAACTAATTTTGGTGATCTCTGATAAACAATGAAAAAATCGAACACAAGGAGTGATCGTTAAATATACTTTTTCAAATACATTTACATGATTTTTTTCTGAGTGCAGAAAAATATTGTTGTACCAAGGTACGCACTGTAATAACAAAAATCTATGTTTTTGAACACAGCAAATAAGATTGCATTGAAGAATCTTCTTTTTAAAGACTTAGCATTTAAATGTCTGCTCCAGTTCTGAATCCTACCTAAATATTTGCAACCTGCAGGTACGATGCCTTTGATCAAAAGAATAACCTAAAGCAAACAGTACAGCTTACAAAAATCGAGAAACAGAAAGACAATTTAAGAAGGGATCCCTTCTCAAGCGACCCTCGGAGGCACATTTTTTCCATTCGAAATTCAGCGAAGACGGTGTACAAACGCCGTGTTTGCCCAGCTCGACGCGGAGGAAGACCTTCCTTCGGCAGCAGCCGAAAATCCTCAAACAATCGCGCGCGTCGCTCCGAAAATCGATAGGCGCGCGATATACACACGGCGCGCACAGCCCCCAGCGAGTACATCGGGGATCCGGCCTCTCCTTCCGCAGCGCGCGCCGAGCTCGCTCTCGAAATAATCCGCGTAAGCCGCTAAACGCCGACAATTTGCGCTGCGCAACCCACCCACGAGATTCTATTTTTCCCGGTGGCACTTAAAAGGGACGCGCGGGAGGGCCTCGCTCGGACTGAAGCAAATCCGATTGACGAATCCGTAAAGCCCGATGCCGCGCCCCCAGGCTGCAGATGCGGTGCGCCTGCGAGATCATTTCGCAGTGTGCGGTTTGCTCGTTCGTCGAGGACGATCGTGCAAAACTCTGCTTTCGAATGGATTTCTGGGATTCGTAAGTGTACATTTTTTTGTGATTTTAATTAACGTTTTACTCGTAAAAAAAAGTTATTTGAGATAACGAAACCAAAGGTACAAATGCAATAAAGCCGCGGAAAATTTTGGATTTTAGTAAGTTGTTATGGTACTTATGTAAAAAGATAATAGTTTGTGATTCATTCATTCAAAAGTCATAAGCAATACTTCATAATTGTGATTGGACCTGTACGTAATACATTGCGCAATGATGAATGAGTACGCGTCGAAAGTAATTATCTATCATATTTCTTTCTTACGAAAATAATACAATTTTAATATACAACTAAAAAATTGTATTAAAATATTTTTTGTACACTAAATAAATTGCAACTTTATAATACAATCAATAAATTGTACATGTTTGTTTTGCAAATAACACTTTACTTTGATTAGAACAATAATTGATTAACTCAACATAAATGTCAACACTTGACTATTAGCACATTTTTGAGTGATATTTATTTTGCACTGTGTGTGGAGTTAGCGACTAAAATGGATTTTCTACAGCAATATTTCAGCAGAAATAAATGAACGTGACGGAGCTAATGCATCACGACGCCCGGAGGGAAAATTTACGCGCTATTGAGGCCGATTCACGTGTGCACACGCAGCCGGTAATGGCATCAAGGCGTAATGGGGTGACGGCCCGATCCGATCCGACAGGGATCTCAGATTTCGCTTCCGATCGCCGTCTTTGCACTACACTATACCTCCGATTCTGAATCGATCGCCTAGTTGCTCCGTTACGTCCATTATGCGTGCTCGAGGCGCGGATGATCGACAATTTATGACTAACTCGATCCGGTCTGTTCTATTTTAGTAATCTTATCCTTAGATCCATTTATTTGTATTTTTTATTGATTGTAGTTCAAGGAGAGAATTTTTTAACCCGATTTTCTCAATTTTTGCACAAATATATGTGTGCGTGACCGTGAAAATGATGTGTGATCATTTTTATCTAAAAGATTACTTAATTCAAAGATTATTAAATGCTTATTTATTAAAATTAAACTGTTTGCACTTTATTTTACCCACAGAAAAGAAAGCGGAAACTGTATAGAACTGGCTGTCGTAAAAAGTGGATACAAATTACACCATTCATACGTTGAAAGGTGAGAAAAGCAAAGTTGAGACTAAAGCAATTTCGTACACCAGGGACGAATAGAACCCGAAGCGATTAACGAGATTCCACGAAGAATAAACTACTTGCGCTTTAATCAGCAAACACCGAGAAACTTTCTCCGCTTCGGAAAAGGTCGAATCCTCGTGAATTATCGCGCCGGACAAAGTAAACGTCTCCGCTGTCGGCCGGCCAGAGGCGCGGACGACTCGTTAATATTTAAAGCAAAAGCCCGTATAGGATACCGACAGAAAAAGGACTGCGGCGGGGAGCCATTAGCCGGTGCGTCGAAAGCAACAAGCACCGATGCACACTTACATGTCGAACCGCATCGGCGCGAAACTCGACGTTACAACTCGTTTGACGCGTGCCGTTAATGGACATACGCACTCGTACACCGCGGGACGCTCGAGTGAAAAGCCGCGAGAAAACGAGAGTTGAGAAATCCATACGGTTATGGAATATTTTCCTTTGCAATTGTCGTTCCTTCGCACGCACCTCATGGGAGATTTGCTGCGCCTCGCAGATGCAAAAATCTATTAGCAATTATTCGAATATCTGTGTCAACGAAAGAATCGGGATGCTTGGGTTATTTGCAAATTTATGGTAGCAGTTTCACTGCGAAATAGATGGTAATTAGTTGTAAATGTGCAATTTCAACCGTTTTTTTTTATACGATCGATACTCTTTTGAATGAGTATGCGGTAAAACCTCGGGTAAAACTAAAATTTATGTCTTCGTGCTTTTTAAAATAGAAATTTTAATGTTTTCCACGAGAAGTGAAACGTATTTTAGAAACTGAATGTTTACTTCTAGCTAGTCCTACGACCTATTCTATTGTAGTAGAAAATGTTGACATAAATTTGTCCATAAACGTATTGTAGACGTAGAAGTTCGTGACATAATTTTACTTTTAAATTTTACTGTAGGTGTATATACAAAAGCAGACTCGATACATATTTTTCGTAACTACTTGTGCGAATATACTTATTTTTCGAATTACAAGTACGAGCGGGAAATTTAAAATGTTAAAAAAAAACTTTTTCATTCATGATTCAATAATTAATTTTTAATACTGGAAAGCTGATTGAGAAAGAGATCAATATAATTTATTTATAAAAATAATACTTTTCTTATTTACTTATATAGTATTCATTTTAACACATTTAAGATTTGCCGCGCACTTTTTTTAAATTCTTGCGAAGAATAAGAGACTATATCAAAACGCACCCTTCGATATACATCCCTTGTATAGAAATGCTTTGCGACATGTCCGAATTGAAGCTCTGAAATGTAGATAAAATGATTTCTTTAAGAGATGATTACTCGACCATTACTAAAATAAAAATGCACTACTCGTATGACCTCCTTCGATTATCAACACCACTTACAACAAATAAAGAAGAGAAAAAGAAAGTAACGCAATCTAAATCCATCTTTAAATCTGCAGGAAAACCTTGCGAATTCGATCCCTCGCACGGCGCTCGTATTATCGGCGTCGAAAAATAATACCCACGGGCCGAGGCGGAAGGCGGCGCGAGGGTCCGAGGCCCGAGCGGAGTGAAAGTCCCCCTGAGCGGCAAAAGCAGGCCAGGCGGCCGTTGCGCAATTGCGCATTGTGCGATCGGCGCGGCGCGTCCCGGGTCCGAAGACGCGCGCGGCTCCGCTTCCTTTCGGGCTCGGTGCACTTGCACCGCGTGCACTCGCCGACGCGACGTTTACAGGAGTCCTTTTGCATCGATCGCGCCGGTTTCATCCGTCTTTCGGCTTTCGAGCGCCCGTCGAAGGTCTCCGTTAATAACGAGGAAGACAGGCAGCGTTGAAGTGTATCGTTACGGAGGGAAAGGAGTTTTCATTTTTCCTCTTGAAAGTTTTTGCTGTAATTGTTCGGTTTTTGCAGTGGTGTGCGTAAATAGGGCAACGCCGATCACAAAAGTAGATTTTATGCACTCGTTATTAATTTTATGAACGACGATAAAGTTGCATTTTATACTTGCTATCGTAGAAAAAATGTTCGACGCTCGTGCGTCAAGTACTATTTTGGGCCCTTGTATCAAAACGACTAATTTTTTTTGTTAATTCGGTATGTTTAAATGTTTATTTTAATCAATAAACGGTCGTCACATATATGTACCGAATTTTATAATACATTTAGTTAGTGTTTTTATATTTATTATAATTTTCATTGATAATAAATCCATCAAACTGTTATTATTCTTAAATCAGCTGATTACTACATAAAGAGGTGTATGAACCGAATAAATTTGAATATTCATCCTTTAATCCCTCACTCAAAATATCAGGCTGTTCTTACGCGATTTATACGAAATTCAAATGAATATTCAGTCGCAAAGTGAGATAGAATGCAAACAAAGGTTCATTTACATTTGCAGTGCGAATGCGCGCGTAATATCAATCTTAAACGTTGTACACATAAAAAAATACACCTGCTTACTGCCGGTATCATACTTGTCCTCCGGTGAAGCCCAAAATGAAACGACGTATAATAACGTTATTTCGGATATTTAGTTTTTAATGAATACTTACGGCAGAACTCAACATTTAACGCTTACGATGTATAATACCTAACTTTCACGATTCAGGAAAACCCGCCCCAATCGCTTGATTTTATCTGCCGGCAGTGTAACTAAAGAAGTTTCAAAATAAACTTGTTCCCTTTATCAGATAGAAATAAAATGGTATAGTTTAAACTCTGTGGCTTTATTATTTTAAGTTGAATTCTTTATTGATCAAGAGTCAGGAGTCAAATTTGATCTTTTATTTTGCACAAGTTACGGCCGAACAATTAATGCGAAGCTGTAATTTTCTTCGACTGTAATTATTTCGTCGCTATTTTACATTTTAGACGGATTCATTTAATTATCGTTCATTATCTCTGAAAAGGTCGATTGCACTTTCATACTTTTGAGTTTTGCTGCACTCAGAGAAAGTAATAAAAAATGAAACTTTCACATTGTAAGCAACAAACTGATTTTAATTTTCGTATTTCATAATCTTCTATTTAAGATTTAAACATTATCGTTAATTTTATAAAACAAATTAATAATATTATTCACTTTCAATGAATAATTAATCTTAATAAAGTAGAGAAAATATTGTCGATGATTAAAAATTCTACTTTAAAATATAAGGAGCTTAGAATGGAAAGTAATTATTTATTCAGCGTCCATCAGACGTAAAAGCCGCGGAGTAACTTGAGAAAGATCCAACGGTCGCGTAAAACAAGTTATTCAAAGGAAAATTTCTTCCGAAATAAACTCCCCGGTAAATAACGCCTTTTACCGCATAATTTTGTGGAAGCATATTCCCAACGACGTAAAACACGGCCTAGCGTAATATGCAGATTCCCGCTAACGGTAGATCTTCCACACTTTATGGAGGTCCACTAAATCGCACATATTTTTGGTACCATTGGTCGGGAACCTTTTGTTCATAAATAAAAATCTACTACCGTATTTTTAAAGGCAATATTTTTAAATTTATTGAAAATGTTCGAAAGTTTGAATACAATTTGGAAAACTTGTAATTCGTTAGTACCTATTGTTGTTTTATTTATGGGATACGAAAATGCATACAGTCAATTGGGACTTGATTTCAAGGCAAAATAATTCTACAGTAAATCATCGTATTCCTGACATCATGCATTTTAATCGTCAGTGGTATTATGTTTTCCTTTAACTTTCTCGTTTACAGGTGCCTACCCGAGATAGAGAATCACACGCACTTCAACATATTATATACGATCATTGCTCCCGACCAAAAAGGAACCAACTAAGAATCCAGGTGAACAAAGATTAAAAGACGGTACTTTTTCCATTCCAGTTGGTACCTTTTTATTCGAGAGCGACGACATGTAAATAATTGAAAACAGTTAAAATTATCAACATGTATCCGGTACCAAACAAGTGCTAAATCTCGCAAGAGAAATACCAGACTATTTCAAAATTTAAATAAAATAAAAAAGCAAGTAGTGTAAAAGCTCACCAAAATGAAGTGCCACGGACAGACAGACGAGGAGGCCGGCGGCCAGGTGTAACCTCGTCGTCAGCATGTTGTCTCCTCCTCGTTCGGGCTCTCGCTTCCTCCGGGATCCCGTGCGTTCACCGCCGCTGTTGTTGCTCCCGCTGCTGTTGCTGTTGCTGGTGCGATCTCACACGCGCACTCCTTGCCGACACTTACATTTGATCTGCAATACACAGGCCGAATGAGTGCCTTCCCGTTGTACTCACTTTTTTTGGGGGTCGGAAGAGGTTTGCAGACGGGTAGTACACCGGTTGCAGCCGGCGGGGCACCTGCGACCGCGGAAAGCGAGCGAAAATCGAGTGCGTAAGTACCAGGGGCCGGCGCGTCGCGATCTGAAGTCGGCTCGCGTGCGTGGAACGAAAGCGCGCGCGCCGATGTGCCCGACCTTCGCCGCCGAAGTGGATTCCGCGCCGCGGAGAAGGTAACGCGCCGCTGCCTCTCTCACTCTTTCTCTCTCTCTTTCTGTCTCTCTCTCACTCTCTCACTCTCTCTCTCTCACTCTCACTCCCTCTCTCACTCGCTCTCACTTGCTGTCTCGCTCACTTGGTCGTTCCTGAGGGACGGAAAAGTTGCTCTCTCCCGAGCGAGCCTCTCATGCTAATCGGCCCCGGTGCGAAGGTGCGAGCGGAGCGTCGACCGATCGAGCGCACTCGATCGATCGGACGCTGTATTTCTCTGTAGGATCATGCGGAACGACGCTAAGTAACCGGAATTTTCATTGTTCCCAAAATTGTCTTCGATTGCCTTAATTAATTGACGATTAATATGTTTCTCCAACTTCTTGGGTAATTTTTTGAGACCGAGTGTTTTGTGATAGTCTGCAGTAAATTTATTGTTTCTTGCGTTGGGATTATTGTCGATTTAAAAAGAAATAATTCAATTTGTATATAGATTGCTTAGGAGACGGCATTGATATTACTCTCTGAACTTATTTCAAGTAGCTGAATTTTTATGGCACTAAATAAATTTATTCCAGCACGTGTCTTTCATTAACTTAGAATGGGCATTGTTTTCATGGTTTAGCTGATGAGAAAATTAAATATCGTTCAAATTAATAATTGTTATTCAAATTTCAAGAGCGTACTTCCTTTGTTTTAATTAATTAGATATATGGAAATATGGGTCAGATTCTCCAAGAATAAAAAACATGTTGAAGTACACTAATTTCAGTTGGACTACAAGCCATTTATTTAATGAAATATTGTGTATTTTTTCTATTGCGCACTGAAGTTTCGTAAATTAAAAGCACCCAGAAAAATACTCGATAATGACAGTTTAGTGTAATGACTGCAATTTCCGTTATGTCACTTTGATGAGCAAGAATCTTTTTTTTTTGTTTTGTTGCATCATACGATTCTGCAATACATAAATTGCCTGACTTTTTTAATTGAGCTAACTTTAATTTAAACGATTTCATTTAAGCAATAGCTGCAACACTAAAATTTATCAAATTACAAGAATCCAGTGGAAAATAAGCCTGTTTAACTTGTGAATGCTACTAAATGTAATTATAAATTTATTCAAAACTAAAATTAATTTGTATGTGTAGATGAAAAACGTCTAATCTAACATATAATAAATAAAAGTGAATCAGTGATATATGCAACTGACGATTATAGTCTCTTTTAACCCTATATGTATCCATTTGCAAAGACGGAGGATCAAATATTAAAAGTCCTTAGAAATTTGAAGTTATTTGTTATCTAAAACACAAACTTGGAATAGTTCCGAAGACACATATCATAGTATTTATAAAATTATAAACAATTAGAAAATTTCTGACTCTGATCGTTCCTCTTATAAATATCTACATTCAACTTCTCTTTGCACTTCCAATACAATTATTATCCTGTACATCTGCATTTTAAGGAAACACACAATCTGCACAGCAAGTCGAACCCCATCCAAAAAAAAGCTCCATCCTCTCCCCGCATCTCCACTACCGAAACTCTCCAAAAGCCAAAACAAATAAAAAGAAAAAAAAAAGGCAAACAACCGAAAAAAGCGTTCGGCAAAATGCGCGCGTATATGCAGGATGGCGGAAGTGGTCCCGGTAGCGCGGGCGAGGGCGCAGGTCGATACCTAGTTAGCGGTGGGCAGCTCGCGCGGTGGGTGGGGGTGGCGCGCGCGCACACACTGCGGCGTACGAGACGCGCGGCGCGGACCGCAGGGCTTCGCCTCGAGGACTGACGGGGCCGCGAGGCCGGCCGGGTGCCCGTGCATTGGCCGCGGGCGCAAGCTCCACCCACGCGCGCCCGGCTGCGCGCGCACCCGAGCGAGTGGGAGGGCTCGAGCTTGCGCCCTCGAGCCCCGGGGCCGCGCGAGACCGCCCGAGCTTGCGACGAGCCTTCCCCTCCCTTCTCGCAACCCCTCGGGGGAGGCAGCGGCGCGACCTTCGCCGCGGAGCCGCGGCCAGCGCGCTGCGCTGATTTATGAAGGTCGACGCGCGCGAGCGCGGTCCAGCGCCACCTCGCGAGGCTGCGATCTCCACCGCTGGCTCGGCGAATTTCTTTTTGAGAAATGTGCTTTTCGGCCGAGATACCGCGGCTCGTTTCCGCGTTGGGGCTTTTTAACGATTAGTTTAATTTTGAAGGGAGGTTTGTAGTTGTTGCGCGGACTACTTGCAGCTTGCGAGACACTGAAATTTCTATGGTTTTTCAGTGAGTTTTGTCTGTGCTTACAGCTTTGGTTGTCGATGAAATTTTATTGAATAACAATAATGCATCCAGCTTTTTTAATGATAGCTCGGATTCTTTATCGAGGGTAGAGAGTATGCATGACCTTCGTATATAAAAAATGTCTGCAATTACAGATTTGTTGACCATAAATATACTGATGTGTTCGAGAAATAAAATATATTGGCAGCTACAAGAAATTAAAGAAAAAATACATATTTATTTTTTAATCATATAAATTTCTATAAAAATTTCGGCGATTTTCTGCAACAATTGCAGAGCTTTCTTGTAAATATTTCAAGCATATATAAGGGACAGATTTCACTATGATTTGGTACTTTCGCAGAAAAATTCGTAATTTTCAGTGGATGTAATAAACTATATTAATGTAAAATTATCTTGCAACCTATGATAAATTTATTTCAAGTTATAAACCAGAATTCAACTAATTTTTATGTCTGAAAAACTAGATATACAATAATTTCTTAAATATAGATCGTTTTTTTTTTTAATAAAGTAACTAGACCAACTCGTTATGTTGCAAATTAAAACAGTAGTCAGATAACCAATCGCAAAATAAATTATTTTAAAAATGAATGAACTCTCAATAGTGTGACTCATTTATTCAACATTCAATTACCACGAATTTATGAGATAAAGTAACATTTCTAAAAAAACTGTTTATTGTGCGATCATCGATTGCCAACTTCAACGATATCGCAAAGGCATTTTCCATGCATATTAATAAAGTAAACCTAGCTAATCGAATCATCGCTGAGGCACTCGTATAAAAAAGGATTCCTATATTAGCTATGATGAAATCTCAGAAACGTAACAGCGCGAGTAAATAAACGACACAATTTCGCGAGCCACACATGACGAAGGAAAGGCCTTTTCTCCATCCCGGCGAATTAGCATTTGATACATTCCATCCAGCGGAAATAATAGTGTGTGAACGTTCGAGTTTCGCAGGGACTGCGCTGCGGAATTTCCGAGGTCACGGCGTCTTACGTGTGTACACAAGGGAATCGCGCGCCCACAATAAGCCCAAGCGTATACTGTCGTCCTCGCGCGCTCGCCACACGGACGCGCTCCCACACTCGCGTAATTGTATTACTCATGCGCTCGTTGAATCCGGTCTCGCGTGTCGCACGTTTTCTGCCTCTTTTTTTCAAATTTAATTTATACTCCGGAGTCGGAGGTGAATGTTTTATTATACGAATTTGTCACGGTTGCTTTTACGCGCGAGCCTCGTACGTTTCAGCTGTTACAAGAGGATGTGCGAAGTAATGAATGATACTGTTACTCGTTTTAAATTATGATTTGTTGATAGGGTTGAGTCTGCATCTGATTTAATAAATTAATTCGGCGACGGAGCTTATTTATTCATTTATATTTTACTGATCCATCTAAATAAATATAATATAAAAAATAATTTGAATGAAAATAAATTAGAAATACATGTTGCTATTGTTTTTTACAAAAAGAATTATTACCGAGTAACTGGTATTTCAGAAACAAGTTTTTTGTTTTCTTAAAGAGTTTTTCCTTTTCCTCAAATAAGATGATGTTATTCTCACTAATAATGATATTCTACTGGTATTAAAATTATTTTTTTATGTTTTTAACGAGATTAAACGGATTACACGTGTAAGACGAGTTAATTAATTCTATAATATTCTACATAAATAAACGCAGTAAAATAACAATAGAATTATTTTATTCAGGCATTAAAACATTTCTTTTCAATCAAATAAATTTGACGTTTTATATAGTACAGTGTATAACCAGTTGTCAAGAAAATGGAATGTCAGCTTAACATCGAGATTGATGACAATCATTGCAGTTTTTACCTTTAAGAACTATTTAAATGAAAAATTTATTTCATGAAATATGTTCATAGATTTTTATAATCTTCTTAATTTAATTTCTTAATATAATTTTCTTAATTTCTAAATAATTATCGCATAAACTTATACTCCTTAAAATTGCATTACCAAAAAAGCTCAACTTTAAAAAAGAAAACCGAGCGATTTCCGGTGGGCAACGTATATCTAGCGCACGCACGAGCGCCGATTGGAAACTGATCGATGCGCTACGTCGCAGTCGCGCGCAGAATGCCGAATCCGCGCAAACTCATTTACCCGAAGTCGCGGGGTAGAGAAAAAAAAGTCCGAACAACGAATAAAGAGGCACCTTCTCTTCCGCGCTCCCCTTCCCCCCCTCTTTATTCCTTCTTAGAGCGAAAAATATAATGCGTCGCCTTCGATTCCGGCCGAGGGGAAATCATATTTTTCTGGGAGTTTCGGGCTCTCCCCGAGATAATCAAGCCGAAGCTCGTAGGAGGCAGTCGTGCGCGGACGGCGCGGCGGCCGACGCTGAATTCCATATCAGCCCGTCTTATAGCGGCGGACCTTTTTTTTTCTCTCTCGACGGGGGTATAAGGAGTACTTATTTCTTGAGGCACGACGGATTTAAGAGACCATCGATTTCGCTTTATGAATCGAGTAATGGTATTTTTAAAGTACGTGACAGACAAAACTTATTTAATTGTAAACTACACAAATCTTTCCAATATGTATATCTAAATGTTTCAGAAATTAAATTAAACCATTTCATTGGAAATACTTTGTTAAAAATTTGAATGCCTCGGATAATTTTTCGCTCAATCAAAAAGCGTACTTCCCGTCAATGATCCGTCGCTGATCCCGCGGGCTATTCTCATTCTGCTGTCAATCTTGAAAAATGAGTTTATTCAGTGTAACTTGAATAGTCTAACGAGCACCAATTCGTACAATGCATTGAAGGTTGGAAATTAAAAAGAAAAAAAATTATATCGAAATTATTAGAAGAGTATCAAAACTCCAGATATCGGATATTGTTAAAAATGTGGGTGACGTGTTCGCACATGCATGCATGTAAGAATGAAAGAAGCCAAATTTTGGGCGATACCACGATATGATATTTGAACGATATAATGATTAAAAAATTCAAAAGAAAGGCGATAGTTTAAGATTAATTGTTAGATTAAGAATGAATGAGAAAATGCCAGATCATTATTTTCGTAATTAATTAACTATTATTGACACAGCTGATTTAAATGGTAGTTTAAGTGGTACTTTATTCAAACATTTGGCAAAATAATATATAAATATTTATTAAAATTATAAAAAAAAAATCAATACTTCCTAACTTCAAAATTATTGAGAAGTCTAAAACTGTCATTCTTTTATTTATAAGAAAGCGTCTCCTGCAGTTACAACAAAATCTGAGAGCAGGTGTTTCGATACTCTCCCAGTTAGTTGTTATAAATTCCATAAATTCCATCTGATTGATTCTTTCAACTTAATCACGAGCAGTAAATGCAGCGCACTTCGCAATAAATATCGCGTTAAAATATAAATAAATAGCACGAACTACTATTTTTAAATAAATCACTACACTTACAAGCACATTGTACAAGCGCACGACGTAACTATAAAAAAATCTACACTGCGTTACATAACTGCGCAATCGAGAGAGACAGCGAGCTCAACTTGACCCTTATAGCGGCGTGTAAAGCTCTCACGACGTAACCGCGTCATTGTCTGGCTAAAAGTCGAGAACTCGACTGTCACTGCGATACAAAAAGGACTGGCACAATAACCGGCCGGCAGACGAGGTCGCCAGGATATTTCCACCTTACGGCGCCTCGCGCCACGAGTTTAATATCCTTTGACGGTGGGGGAGAAGATTCCCTCTCGTAAGGGCGCACGTGACCGACGCACCGCACGCGCGCGTAATAAACTACCCCGGGGGCCTCTGCGGAGGCGGGCGGGTGCCAGTGTATAACGCGACTTCCCCCCCGTACGCGTCGCGATGATTTGCTCGGCGGATTTGGCCGTTTGAACGCCGGGCGTGTATCTCACGGGGTGAGTGATTTGTGGAGGGAGTTGGTGAATTTGAATTTTCGACCGAGTGTTGCGTTTACACTTCGGGCTTACTTACTTCTTCGACGTTCATTATGGGAACTTGTGTTTGCGATCTTTAATGCACTATGATGTTTAGTAATGAGGTTCCGCCGTACGTTTGCTCTGCTTGGGTGCTTTCGGATGGCTTTGAAGGAAATGCGTGTCTTAGAAGTTTGCGATAAAATTATGATTTTTGTGAAAGTTATAATTCAAATTTTATTAGGTTATAAGAAAAATTATTAAAATTATTTTTTTTTTTTAAATGTTCCGCCGGATATTTCTTATAGATTTTAATTGTAGGTAACGTAAGATCGACAACAGTATTGTTGAACTTTAATAAATTAAAAACTCTGCATTGAAAATCGATCTAAATAAAAAAAGCTTTAAAAAATGACCTCTTTTTAATCATATATATTATTTTAATTATCAAAAAAAATGTTATTTAAATGCGCTTTTAGAAAATTCGGTTTATTCGTAAAAAATTGGCTACTTAATTTAGAAAAATACAACTCTGTATCAAAGTCATCTTTTCGTGAGGTTTTCTGCAAAAACAATTATTTTAATTTCCTTATCAAAAATGTTTGAAGTAACAAATCTTTTGTTTTAAGGTTTAAGATATAAATTTCCGTTAATTATGCTTATGATTGCTACTTAAACTACACCATAATAAACAATTGCACAACTTCTTTTAGTTAGAATTTAAAAAAAAAAATGCTTCATAATTTATATTAATAACATATTTTATACGATGATTTTGCACTGTTATCAATAATTTCAAGAATAATCTGTATAACAATAGTTTATTTTAGCCATAACTAAAGCTTTCGAAGTCTGCAACTCCATCAGTTGCTTGAATCAGTTGAATTACCATTTAAGACCCAAGTAATGCTTGCACGTACGAACTTCCGGAATGCACTACTAGATGGCACTCAAGACACCGAGCTAAGGTCTCAGCGGGGAGTCGATCGCTATAAGCTATAACACACCCCCGCAGCACCACCCCACGAACGAGAAACGTAAAATCAAGTGCTATTAGCCCCTCGTTCTGAAAACATTAAATTGAAACGAGGCCTGCATCTTAAATCGTTTCATATTGACTTTTCTCACACTTTCTAAAATTATTACTATTACAAACTGATTCTTTATCTTCAAATTATTGAGTTCAGGGTTAAAAAATATTTTATATAAAAATGTCCACGGTTCTGCAAATTAGTTAAATGGCAGTTTATTTATTTTCGCAACTATATTAATATTAAAACGCGAGATTAGAAGCTGAGATTTGATTTCAATTTTTGAAATTATATATTACAGAGTGCACTTTTATACTGTAAAATTACACGATACCAATAAAAAAACAAACGTTCGATACGTAAAAAGTATAAGCATATCAAAAAAATAAACGGAACAGTTACAATTACTCGACCAGAAAATTTTCCCATTAACTTTAAAAAAAGTCAGGTAACTCAAGCACCCGGCGTTTTACAATGAAATTCCCCTCCTCAGATCGAGCTTTCGTTATCCCAGCGTTTCTCATTCCCTCGCAAAAAGTGAATAGGCAAATGAAATCAAGCCACAAACGCGAAACGCATTCGCTGAATTGAGGAGAAAAAAAGGAAAGGCGCACGCCGTGATATATATATAAGGAGCCTCGTAGGTCGCGAGAGTCGCTAGGAGTAAGGAGTAGGAGGAGAAGGAGGAGGAGGGAAGCCCGCGACGCTTTATTGATTCGGTTTTTCTTTTCAGCCGAGCCGAGCTTTTCCGCGCTTTTCCGCCTCGAGCCCGAGGGGATAGGCGGGCCCCCGGCCGCGTATATAGGTGAGCGCGGCCGTTGCGACATCGAACCCCCACAGCAGCCACGTCGACTTTTGCGCGATTTTTCCGCGAGGACCGACGAAATGAGAGCCGCGCCTCTTTGTCTTCGTTGCGCCGTCATTCCGCCGCCCAGATATACCCCCTACTCCCATCGTCCCCCGGATGCGCACGAATATTGGAAAACTGAATTTCCTCCTGGTGAATATGCATCCGTAAAGGGGAGTGCGATATGGATATTGATGCACGCCAATCGATTTCACGTCGAATCGGCGAAATTTCGTTAATGCTGAGGATTGGAAAATTTTTTCGATCGGTGGATCCATATTTTGTTTCTACATTAAAGGATGTATCTAAAGAAAACAATAGAAAAATAAGCGGGATTGTTGGCCAACCTTTGGCCAAACAAGTGAAAATTTCTATCTATTTAATTATAAATTGTTTTTTGAGTGCCGCTAGGTCAACGAATTAAAACGCGAGGAATACTACAGACAATGAAATAGTCACGGATACTTTATGAAGGGGCATTTCAAACGTGGAAATATATCTTTCTCAAATACACGATAATACCATTTCTGATGAGTGCATGAGTGCAAAACGAAGAAGAAATGCAAAGAATAAGAAATTCTTTTGACGGGATAATTTACAAAACTTAAGGTAAATTTAATTCCCAATTGAAAATTTGCAAAAGATCGATTAAAATGACATCGCGGCACCTCAATTACACGGCAGACTACCGAACGCAAGCAAAACGGAGAGTTCGAGTCGTCGGTGCGAGTAACCAAAGAGCAAAAAGAAATCATTTGCAAAGTCGGAACGACTGTGCGTAAGTGTAGAAGCCGATCGCAATTACGCGGGACGGAGATGGCGGTCGGCGGTCGGCTGCCGACGATCGAAATGAATTTACTGTTTGCTCAAGGCTCGAGGCCGGTGGCCCCCGTGTGCACACTCGGGCGGGCCCGCCTCCTCGCTCCTCATCCGTCGCGAGAGATACGCATCCGTCTCTGTACACTCGGCGACGCGCCCTGGCTCAAGGGCTCAACCTCCACTCTCTCTCCAGCTTCTTCTCTTCTCTTCGCTCGGTACTTACTTCGAAAATACTCCCGTCGAGTTTTATTACTTATTACTCCATCGAACGCGTACTTTTTCTCGGCGAGTGGATTTTTATCAGTATGGAAAAAATCGGGCTTGGCGATGTCGTTGCAGTTTTCTTATTTAAATATGATGTTTTTAATTTAGCAGTTTAATTAACTACCGTTACCTAACAAAAAAAACTACCTGCAATATTCTCACTTAATTTCTTACACACTTCAGTATTTTGCGATAAATAGTAGTAACGTCAAAATCTATCATGCGAAGAAAACCACTTTTGCAGTAACTTTGGCGCGTAAAAAACTGCTTGTCAGAGCTTTATCACGAAGTAAAACAATTTTGAAAATTTGAAATAAGCTTTTTTCGCGGCAAAACTTCCGAAAGTCTATTTCTACGCAGAAATCACCCGAAACACCTGAAATGAGCTAGTTTTACGTCGGTAAATTAAAACGAGCTTTTTTCGTTAAAAGTTCTATACAAATTACATATGCAAATTAACAGCGTTCCGCAGAACATTTTAAAGTTTAAATAAAAAATTCTTACAATATCGCATAATAAAAAAAGTACGCGACATAACGACACGATGCGCAGCCAGCAAGCCGGTAGAAATTTTGCCTGGGACAATCCGGATAGGTTGGGGCTCGAAATCTGGCAAATCCGGAAATCAAAAGAGCCGGCTACGACCCAATTTTCCCGTCCTCCCCCCGTCCATTTTTTAGGCGAAAAGAGGCGATTCCCCAATATAGTTTTCAATTTGAAACGCGGGAAAGGGGAGGCGAGCTTGCGCCGGCACGCGCTGCAAGCCCTCCCCGTGGCGCGGAAGCTCGCGAGTCCCCTTATTTATGCGAGTGGAGGGCCGCCCTCGACTCTCCCCGGCTGCGGGCTGCTGTCGGCGCGCTCGTAAGCGATAATGCCGCGGGAAAGCGCCGTGAGCGCCAGCCTCGCATTTTCGCCGATTCGGAAGGGATCGAGGGCCGGGATTAGCCACCCGTCACTGCGTGCGCGCGTTCACTTTCGTCGCTTTCTTTTGTTTAACCAGACGATCGTGCAATCTTCTGCTTTATTGAGGATACACTTTAAATTGATTCTTGAGTTTAACATTTTATTTTTATTTTAAATAAATATTTCTCTTAAAAAACTATATTTGACATAACATACACGCTAACTATATTGACATAAGATTAGCGAATTGCAGAGAAACAATTCTAAAAAAAGTATCGGAGCTGACAGTTTTTTAAAGGACAGTCTTAGTTCATATTTCTTTTTTAAACGATTTCGAGACGAGAAGATGATTAAGGATAGAGGATGAATGAGGGGGAAGAAAATGATAAAAACGTAGAGCGGAAGTTAACGAGATTAACTCTCGTAAGTTAAATTTTGACTTGAAAGGCACTCTTATAGATTAAGAATGAAACTTTACGAAATTAAATAGTATTGAATGCGTGCAATGAAAGTGAATGAAATCTAAACGGGGGTATCGAGTAAAAATAAATTATTATTTTCAATTTTTCTCATCCTATTTCTAATACGAATAAAATAACGACTTTAGTTCATTCCTCCAGTTTAGGTGTAACTTTACATTCACGCGATAGTCCGTACAATAAAAAGAAAGCGTAAGAAAAGATATGGGAAAAGGGAAATGAACAGAGGGTAGATATTAGAAAGGTAAATTAGGGGGCCGAGAAGAGAGATATCAGATTTGAAGCTATAAAGGGGGAAGATCAGTTATAGACTCCTTTGGAATGCCATTGGATTTGGAGGGATCGAGAGCATTAAACGTAATCGCGGCGCGGTCATTTGCGAATGATTGATGGTACCTCTTGCTCTTCCACCTCGTAACGTGCTGCGCCAATCGATACTTCCCGACATGCTGTATATCCTGATTTTTATACCTTTACTTTTTATATAAATATTTTTAAATTATGTAAAGACCTCATTGTATTGATTGTATTAAATTTTATAAAAGGCTTTAATTGTTTGATTACTCTATCAAAGGGAGTAATTTTGTAGTAATTGTTGTTATTTATAATAATTTTATTTTTTATACAAGGACGCGGAGAATCTCAATAAGCAGATGCAATTTTGAAAGATAATCACTTCTTGTTCTTTGAACTCCAATCAATTCTTTATCCCGGCCAAAAAGTGTGGGCATTTTGAAATCACATTCTGTAATTTCACTAACTAATATTTCACTAATTTCTATTACTTTTTCCACTAATTCGACTTTAGAGGATACCCATCACTCAAACCGAGTGTTTTCCACGTTACTGCAAGATGTAAGCATCCCTACTTGAAACCTGATCAGTAAAAGAATGCAATCTGCAATGCAATATCTGCAATCAGTAAAATAATGCAATCTGTTATATTTAATCAGCACAAACCGTAAAATAAGAAAGCTAAACGAGTAAAAGAGCAACTCTTCATTATCATTAAGCTCGCCGTCCTCAATATGCTCGTCGCAATGTGGCGCGAAATGACTGGAGGGGGTGTGGAGCGCGGAAACGCGCACATCAATCAAAGAAGAAAGATTCAATTTGTATCGAGACTCGGGGGCTGCAATTCGCATTATCCGCACCCTCGTGAAAGGCGCCGGCGAAATTCGCGATATGGTTGGGGTGTGCGTGCGGGGGAGGGGCCGGAGGGTCGGCCCGCAGGCTGCTCGCGGCGTCAACGTTAAGAGCCGCCGAGTCGATAAGCGCGGAGTTTACGAGCATGGAAAACCGGCCATTTGAATAAAGCAATTTGGCCGAATGCCGCCTGCTGCACTCCCCCCTATCCTCGCTCGCTCGAATTTCATCGGATCGCCCACGCCAGCAGTTCGTGCGATTTTGCCGGTGTTTCGTTGAGTGCTTCATTCTTCTCAAAATAAGACTGTTCAACTTTTTGGTTTTAATTCAACAAACAGGGGATCGAGTTAGTGCCCAGCAGATATTTTATGTTTTACTGTTTTGAAGTGTCAATGTGGATGATATCTGTATTTTACTTTGAGTCATTTTGTAAAAATATTAAGCATAATTTGGTCAAAATATGCATTTTCGGACCAATTTAGGGTTAATTTTTTACAGGGTCTATTTTTTAAAAATAAGGAAATTATTAAATCAAACAACCGTTAAACCACGATTTGGTTTGAAATCTCAAATCTAAACCTTCAGTAATAAGAAAAAAAGATTTAAAAAACTGCAACTCACAGATAAAATATAATAAAAAATTCATTAATGAAAATAAAGCGGGATGAAACGACGTAAGCGCCGGAGCGGAGTCGAAACGAGAAAAAGAGTGAGAGGGTGAGCCAAGAGTGGGCGTCCGATAATAAATCAACCAGTTGCGCTCCTTTCCAAACACGCCCCGACGATGTAGCCGGACGGGTTAATTTCATTGCAGCGCGCGACCCGACCCCTTTATGAGGCTGCGTGAAAAAATGAAAAAAAAAAAAAAATACGTGACCGGATTTCCCGACGCCTGGGCGTCCTCATCGTCGCGCCAAACTTTGCGACGGATTCAATTAGCTACTTCGTAATTGTTAGCGCCGGTTCTCGTCGTTCTCTGCGAGATTATCGCCGTTATTGTTCCGCCTTTCCGTTTATGCCGAGCTCCGAGTGAAATCGATCGGCTTTTTACAATGCCGTCGTAAATTAATTTACCCCGACGGCTAATTAATTATTGATAGAGGCTTTTGTTAGCTTTCGCGCAACGATTAATAGACGCGCAAACTATTAACGATGCAAATTTTATCGAATACAATTTTATTATGTAATTCATTTTTAATTTTTTTTAAAATAATAAGTGTTTGACAGGAGGATAAAACGGTAATTGTTTATATAAAAAAATTTACAAATATGATATTAGGCAATGACTTTCGTTAAAAATGAAATTGATATCAGGTCATAATAAAGTTTCATTCGTTACTCTTCATATAAAGAAGTGATTATATTTTAAAATTTTTTTCAATAAATAAAACGGTGAAAAAGATTTCAAAGGACCTAGGACCTAGTTTAGCAAGATTACGTAAAGCTCTGTTACTACATTATATTATCTCTTGAGATTTGCCAGTTCTTTAAAGGGTATAGACCTATTCAATGCTTGTCATTTCAATTCTGTTATTACATTCTTTATCAGGCTTTTAAATATTGTAGATTTTTTAAAATTTAGTCTAAATATTACTAATAATAAATCCGATTTTTTAACAGAAGTTCACCGATACCTCGTTATTTTACGTTAGTTCTCGTTTTTTTATGTTCTGAAGTCACTATAAATTTATGTGTGTCATAAAATAGAATTTACGGAGGTAGAATAAATCTTTAGTTGAAATAAAAGTTTTATTTGTACCTCTTTCAAAAGTGCATTATTTAAAAATGATATTCCGTTAACCCTTTTAAGTTTAATTCGATTACTTTCATTTGATACACGGCAATAGCGCGCTCCTAAATTCGCGTTCCCCGTATCGTACGATAAGAAAAGAAAAATCTTGCTTGAACAATAATTACTCAATAAATTACAATACCTGCAATTAGAAATCATTTTGAATTATTAAAAAAGTTCTTTCATTAAGTAATAATAAGTGTGGGTAAAATAAAATTTAGTCATTGACTTTGGGATCTAATATCTACAATTAAACCCGTTTTCCTCCCGCGTATACTGTGTGTTTGCGATTAGGGGTGTCGGTATCGCACTGATGATGGCCAAGCCGACAACCTTACATAAAAAATACGGGGAGCGCCTCTATTAAGAAAATGCGGAATTAGGGTTGCCATAAAAGATACAGAAATGCAAGTAAAACGAAAGTAATTGTTATAGTTTATAAATACTTCCAACCTTCAATGCGCTCTTTTGACTATTTGCAATACACTGAATAAACTAATTTTTAAAAATTGATGCAGACACAAGTACAGATTCAATTAAACGGTTTAATTTCTTAAATATTTTGACATGCCTCCAAAGTTTAATTAATGAGAAACTGCTAAAAATTAATAAATTAACTAATTCAGTGAAATGTCCTCCTCTAAATGATGATTAGTAGAGCACATTGCTATAACTTTAAAGAAATTCTGCAATATACCGAATCCTCAATTCCTGAGCGTTCGCGGGTGTCATCGAAAACAAGCAGAAGCGAAGCTCGGAACGAAGAGTCGGCCAGCGGACTCCCGGCAAATTATTAAGGATCGGCGGAGGTGGGCCTCGTAACAAAGGGAAAGGGTGCAGAGACACTTAATTTCCCGGGCGCTAATGGCCTAACGTCGCGGAGGAATAATGCAAGGTCCGCCTCGCTCTAATTGCGCGGCTCCGCGCTGCGCCTTCCACGGTATCTCTCGCTAATTGACCGCAGCTCGTCGCGAGCACTCGGGGGGAGCGACTCGACAGGTAGACGGATGAAGAGCTTGCGCGTACCCGAGAAATTCGACGGCAATGTGCCGCCTACGCGTCAATGCACTGCATCTCCCGCTAATTTTCTTTTATTCGTCACGCGTATGATTTTTTCGAATCTCTTTCTTGGCGAATACGATAAATAAGAAACTGGAAACAGTGAAATGGAAAAATATTAGGTTTAAACTAATTTTAGTTTTCTGAGTACCTAAAAGCGCGTGAAAGTTCAGTGGCATTGTTTTTTCTTTACGCTGAAAAATATTTTTGATAATAAATCGCGGTCCCGTATTTTTCATTTGCACTTTTCAATTGCGGTAACTTTTGGTTATCAAATTAGTTTGTGCACAAATACACCCACACGCTGTGAAGCCTTGTGTAGTAACATGTTGTGCTTTCCACTTAGGAATTATATAAAGGAAGGAAATGCCTTCTGTTACGACGGTAGGGTTTTCTATCCCTGGTATAAATAATTATATAATACAAAAAATAATAATACTAATATTTGATTTAAGGATTTAAAAAAAAAGAAACAAACGAAAGCATAACATTTGAAAATCTTCACGTGATGTCAGATTTCGTTGAATGTCTAGAATGAAGTACGATGATTGATGTGACATTTATAGAGCTAGCAAAAAAGAAACAATACGAATAAGTTCATAAAAAAGTTCATCAATTCAAAAGCAGCTTTAGTGTACATCTCAGTCGAACGTATGCTTTGAAAGAGTAAAAAAACTTTTTGCAAATGCGTTTTTGTACTGTTAAGTAATGTGTGAATATGTAAAGGAACATCGAGGAGGCTGATGCTGCATGAGACTTCGCACAATTAAGCTCTAATCGTACCAAGCCAAACATGATTAGTTTTCTCTCCTCTGTTTAACGATGAGTAAAAAAAACAGTAGAACATCAAGCAGCCAAATGAAGTAACGTGTCAGAATAAAAGTTCGTGTAAAAGTGTTGAAAATCGTTTTCCTTAAAGAAACAAAAAACATTGTCTGCGGGATCTAGAAAGTTTCTAAAGGATCTCGCTGAAAAAAATGCTCCACAAGCCAAGCGTTCATTAAACTAGGCTATTATGATTTACTTGCGTTACTTTTCTATTTCAAGCTGTACGTCAGTTCGTTTTTTTATAGTACGTATGATGATGTTCGTTTATTGTCTGTCATTCATGTACAGTGTGAATCTCGATGGCTGTACGAGCAAACATCTAATATCCATGACAACGAGCTAGTCGGTCCAGTACCTTCAGTCTTCTCCCCTCGAATACGCCGCTAACCGTAACGACAAATCAATCAGCACTTTGTGCTCGGGGCACGCTTATTCGCACTTTTTTTCTTTATCAGATGGAAAATTGCGCGATGCGCTTTAGTAAAATTTCTCCCATTTCAATTCATCTCATTCAAGTGAATTTTGGATCGCGATTGCATTTTAGAATTGCTCCTTTCATTCAATTGCTTTCTATCTACAACAATCGCACACTCTGAAACATGAAATTTTGTTCACCGTTAAACCTGTAAAACAAAAGTTAATATAAAAATTATAACAACAATCTTAAAAAATGGAAAATATGTACGATAAAGCAAAACACTCAAACAATCTTAAATCCTTCTAAAATCAATTTTCAAATTTCCATAGACCCTCAAAATTAACGAACAAAAAAGCCACATGATCCTACGAAAGAAAGAATCCGCAAAATTGCGCTAGGAGCCGCGATTCGTCGCGACGATTCCTTTCGCGTACAAAGAGGCAGCGCCGCGTGTCGCGCACTCGCGAGCGCCAGGTTGCACACGAACGGATTTACCCGTGAGACGCGGGCGGACGGACGGACGCGAGGCGCCGCTGCAGCCGGAGTCCGGACTCTGGCTGGCCGCGGGCGGCCGGTCCCGCGGAGAGCCACAGAATTCCACCTCCCCAGCGACGCGCCGCCGCCGCCGCTCGACACTCCCCCGCGCGCAAGCTCCACTGTTTCCGCCGGGAAGCGTCGCCGCTCTTGCTCTTTCCTATATACCCCACTTCCTTTTTCGAACGGGTCCTCTCCCCTTTTTTTCTTTCTATTCGCGTTGGTGATTTTAAACGTTCGACGGTATATTCTTTCGACGTCGCTGGAGAGATACAATGGATATTTGTTTCAATTTTTTGTTTTATTCTTTTAGGTTTTTTATTTTAAATTTCAGTTGAATTTTTTTTTAATTGAATTATTTATAGTCTCTACTTGTAAATATGTCTCCTCTATTCATTATTTAAATACGTGAATTTGTAGAATTTCTAGAAATTTGTTTGCTATTGGTACGTTTTAAAACGCTGGCTACGTAACGTTTTTTTTCTTTAAGTTTCTTTAAAAAGCTTACGTGCGTAACGAATAGAAGAAAACGTCTTTAAGTATTACACGCGCGAAAGTAATGTTACTTATTTACAATTTTTCTGCTTCAGCTTTTAGCAGTTTTATCAAAGTATGCATAAAATGTTCGCAAAATAAATATTTAAATAATTTATCATTTTGATTAATTCAACGCCTTATAGCTGCGGGGAAAAGAAAAATTTTATTAGATAATATGACTCGTTTTTAAAAATAAGAGTAAATAATTCTCTGCGTCCTTTGCTGAAGCTCTACAGAGCGACGACTACATCGTTTTTTACATTTGTCATTTTAAATTTAAGTTTAATTTTTTTAATTTTAATTATATTTACATAATGGCATTTGTAAATTATTTTATTGTATCGTGGCCTTTCCCAGAGGTGGGTCATTTCAGCGTGTTACTTCGGCCGTCACTAATATTCTACTGATACGAATAATTAATTCGCTGCTCACGTAACTGTCACTATCGCGTTGATACAAATGCTGATAAAATTCACTATTACGCAATTTAGTGTAAGTAGTGCCGTCAAAAGATTTGGGGCCGATGCCGGGATGCATCAGAGAACGCGAGGCTCGAATGGGGTCGACTTTTCAGCTTCATATATATGGAGGATGGATTCACCGCGGACTCGCTCCAATATTTCCCGGATTCACGGGATTTTGTCAAAGTTTAGCCTCCAAAGAATCACCCTTGCTCGTACGCCCGCTGCCCAATTAAAACAAATCGTCGCGTTCATTATCTTACCCCAGTCGAACAGTGCCCTTGCTTTCTTATTCAGTAGCGCGAAGAATATTTCTTTTTATTAACAATAAATTAATAAAAAAAATTTTAAAAAATCTAAAGAATAAATCAGTTGCATTCGGCAACTCAACAAGTAAGACATTCAAGATTTTCCCGAGTCAGCGAGCCTCGCGACGCTTACTTACACGTCGTCCCCCCGCGTCATTTTTCGCATTCCAATATCGGGTCGCGCGCGCGCGGCTCACACCTGTTTCTCCGCTCGTTTTCGCATCTCCGCGACTGCGAATCGATATCTGCGGCGGCCATGCGCCCGCGAGGACTTTAATCGAATTTCCGCGCTCGCACCGACGGCGGCCCGTTTTCCCGCGCGCGCGGCCCTCCGCCTCCTTCGCTCCCGGGGCATATCCTCCTTAAAATTCCGACCCTCGCCTCCTATTCTTGTCCCGCTTTTTGCTCGTTCGCGCGTACGGCGCTAAAATTGATTTCGGCTGCCGGTTCTTTTTTACTCGATTGAAATCTTTTTTACATATTTCAATAATTGCTAACTTTCGTTTGGTACTAAAGGCCAATAGATTGTTGTTTTTAGAGTAATCCAGAAATTATTAAAACTAATTGTAAGTATCTTTTGTAAAAGAAAATTGAGGTAGATAATATTATTTTCTGATAAAAATATTTAAAGAAACATTAATATAGCTGGTTCTTTATGGTGTAAACAGTAGTCCAAGAATTATTATAATTTTTTGAATTTTAATAATTCTTTGACTATATTGTTCACACAATAATTTATACATTTTTTTTAAAATAACTACAAATATAATGATGGAAAGTATTTTAAATTTTACAAAATTTAATTATCTTAAAAAATATCGCATCAATTCAAAATAAATTTAAAAAGACATGTATAGGAAATATATTTGAGATGGGAGAAAATGTTAAAATATAAGAACTCGTACATACGCCAATATATAGGAAGAAAATTTTATTCTAGATATTAGGTTTAGGGTTGGTTCGTCACGTAACGCATGGGAAATATACGGACGATCATATTCGAATCTCTTTGTACAGAAACATGATTTACCTTCAAGCAAACAATAAATCATTTGCCAAATGTAAATCTGTAAATTCAAAAACTAATTTTTTTGTTTAAACAATAAGATAATTAACATACTAAAAATAATTGTTCTAAATTGAGATTTCAAAATATTGTAATAGTTTTTCAATGTAAAAACACAGAATGCCTTTTAATTATACAATTTTACACTTTTCAAAACTTAGTTTATACATTTGTTTTTGAATAAGTGTCGACTTTTCGTAAAAGGACGTGTAATTTACATATGCAAAGTAGACCAAAACCAAACTTTCAATTGCAGGGATTTTACCTAAACTAGTTTAAATAGAAAAGCAAAGTGGAAAATAAACCGCACAGAACGAATTGCGAACAATATAGCGTATAAAAAAGAAACATTTCTCCTTTCAGAGGGGAACCCCCTGAAATGCAGCGATCACTCGGAGGAGGCACGCAATTAGCTTGAAGCCCGAAAAAGAATGGGACAAACGTCGAGCTGCGCGCGTATATAGAAGGGAAGGGGGAGCGAGCGGGAGATGCGAAGGATATCAGTCGTCCGCGTGCGCACTGGAGTTTTTGCTCGGGGCGCATGTGCCCCGCTCGCTCGCGAATTTATGATCGATAAAATATGCCCGCCGCCGCCGGCGACAGCAGGTGGGGGGAGTCCCGCGGAAAATCGGAGGAAGCGGCCCCTCCAAATTGATTTGCTCGCGCGCCCGCGCCTCCCTTTTCCCGGGTGGTCCAACGATTAAGCCGCGATCTGGCTTCGCTCTTCTCATCGATCCATTTCGTTTGTTCATCGACTGATGTCGGCGACTCTGCGCGCGTACGCTTTTCTTCCTGTATTCGATTTCCTTGATATTTTTCCCAGTGTCCCAATTGAATGACGGTCGGCAGTCGACTTTTTAAATTCAAATGCGCCGGACATGCGCTAATAAGGAAAAACGTCATTGATATTTACTAATGAACGATTCTTCTGTGTTGTAATTTTTGCATAATTAATAATATTAAGCTTTTATGAATGTGATAATATCTAATATTGATGAAATATTGCTAAATCACTTCTAATATTAATCAATTAATACACATTCTATCATTTGAATAAAATTTTTGGTATAGTTCCATCCATTATTCATAAAATCCCTATACAATTCCATCAAATCACTTCTTATCAATCTACATCACAGTTAATTTTCTCCTGAGTCCTTTGCTAATTTCAGCATTCCTTATGTCTGACTATTGTCGCTTTCGGTGTTTTCACTGGTATTCTTCTCGCTGCTCATAAATAAAAATGGAAAAACTTTTTTAACATCGCTGGGCGTCATTATATCCTTCATTGCTGCACCACGCCTCTCCAAATTCGGTGCCGGCAGTGCTACGGTGTTAGAGGAGGCTTCGGATCCTAAAACAGATAGAATTTGCGGATCCATTTGGCTATCTTGGGATGTTGTGCTATCCCTCCTAACAGCCACCGCTTTCGTCCATCTGGTCCTTTCGAACATTCGTCTCCTTTTGTAAGGTAAAGCCCTCTCCTTTGACCTCTTCACCGGCTTCTTTTGCCTTTTATTTCCCGTTGTTTTTAGTTCAGCTTTTAGTTCGCTAATGGACACGGCGAACTGAGAATCGCAAGAATTTCGCCTGGACTCGACCGACACGTGGCGCACGCTAAAACTGTATTGCGAGTCGACCGAGTTTCTGTGATTGCTCGATTCTGCTTCGTCCACTAAGGCGCCTCTTCTGTTGACTAATTTGGGTAGCGCCGCTGCCCAAGTTGAGCTAAAGCCTTGAGAAGCTACGGAGTTCAAGTCAAAATTCAAGCCGACTGGATCTTGATGAGAGTTGTGGAAGCTAATAGATAAGCGCCCGGAATTATTAAACATTTTTCTTTTAGCGAACGTTTGGGCTATGACTTTGTGCTTTTGCAACTTCAAAGGCTCTTCTGTTTCCCGGTTGAAAATCCTGAAATTTTAAATGATTAATGTTAAGTGTCATCAAAAGACTGTTCGAAACAAAAGTAAAGTATTTAAAAAATTGTGAAGATTTGATAGTGCAAATATAATAATAACCTTCTTATAAATCTAATCCATATGTCAAGTGTTGAGTTAGTCCAAACCCATGAGGACATTAAAATACCAGCAAAGAAAGGAGCTAGTAAATGCAGCTGTAACTTTGCAGCACTAGGTCTAAATGTTATTTTGCATTCAGACACATCCATGTATTTCGATGTTATCGAGCATCTGGAAATTAATAAATCAATATCTGTTTTCCGTTAATTATTATAATTAAATTAAAAATAATAAAAACATGCATTACATCATATATTCTCTGAAGTTTTGTTTCCACATCCAGGAGTATTGGAAATCATATGCGTGACAGTAAAACGTTAAAGTGACCGCGACAAACGTAAACACCGAAAACAGTGCCATTCGTATAATATTATCTCTTATTTTGGAGCTTACTTTTTCCGATACGAATTCTCGGCTACCTATCTTAAGGTGAATTAATTTTATAAGCCCTAAAATTTTTACAAAGTCATTAATAAATTATAAAAAGATGGTACAAGACAAAGAAAAAATCGTTGCAACTCTCACCTCTAAAAAGAAAGTATCCTCCAACGAGTATTACAGTTGAAACAGGTGCAAGCACAAAGCAAGCTCTTGCAATGTGATTTCTGTAGCCAACGAAACATATCCCCGTAACATTATTGCCGTCTATTTCTCCCATCGCCATCACAGTTACAGTAAAAATCAGTGGCAAACACCACGACAGCAAATGAAAATACGCGCACTTTTTCTTGATCTTATTTTGTACGTTTCCCACTTCGTTGAAGCTCATGTGCCAAGTGTAGGTAAAGGTTACAAACCAAACCATAGCTGCCATCATCGAGTAATATATCAGTATGAATACAACTACACACATCAGATTCTCACCGCTGAAATACAACGAAAAATTATTAGTTTAACTAAATATTTAATCGTATTTCGTTTCTCACATTCATGTACTATAAATTACCTTGGTTCACTCATTCGCAAAGTACCGTCTTTTCTACAGACAATAGTGTCTCTGTTTCCAATAGAAAACTGAGCAAGCCAGCCTATACAAGCGATCATACAGCAAGCGTTGATGTAAAATATAGCTAGCGCTGGATATTTATTGGAACTCTGGTTGTCAATTATGAATGTCATCTGAAAAGGAATTTATAAGATTAAATTTTAATTACAACGAATTTTAATTAAATATTACATAAGGAATAATAAAAAATCAGTAAATTATCGAGCTTACCATAGCGAATAAATTACAGACGAAAGTAATACCGGCAGCCCAAAAAATGAAGGAATGTATTTGTTTCTTTTCTTCGATGGTGTAAAGAGGATCGCTACAGGGTAGTCCGCAACCGTCCACACCTTCGAAAACAGCCAAGGGGTTGTCCGTGGCTACTAACGGATCGAGGCACTTCGACTTCGTATCGAATTTAATCTCTCTGAAGTCGTTTTTGCAGCGCCGTGGAAATAATTTTGCGTCGTCGCATTTTATGAAATTCGGCCAAATTGTATGATTTAAAAGGATTCCGCATGGCCCGGAGATCAGCTTGCACGTTTCATAAGAAGGCAAATCCACTGTCTCGTTGACGCATTTCGGCATGAATAACGAGCACAAAAATGGTTGTACTACCGACCAACACTTGGGAATGTGTTTCAAACTTTGCAATATGTGTAATTTTTCCTGGAATAAAACAATATTTCATTACACTTTGAAGTGATCACTAGAAGTATCCATTAAATTTTAAAAAAAATTTTTTACTCTTATAATCGTCTCAGAAGTGTGATGTGGAATAAGATCTAGAGTGGTTGTCTCGTAAGGCAATTTAACACCCATGCATGTGGCATTGCTCATCCGAAAGCATTTTGCGGGTCTCTTACAATGAGCGTAGTCACTTGGTGATTCGCCAATTGGATATCTGTCCATTAAATAACTGGTATCCTTGATTCTGAGGCGAGGGCTTAAATCTTCATTCTGCGATGTGTAACTGCGGTCCATATCCGTCGCTCGCGCGATGGCGACCAAAAATATTAGTCTAAAAATCATCTGCAATACAGACAATACATTTATAAGTTTAATCGTGAAAATTATATTTGAATAATCAGCTGATATTTTAAAGTTTAAGTAATTAATTAACAGTAATTAACTCAATAATATTTTAACGTATTAGTTTGATACGTTTGCAGTTCATGCGACTGTCGAAAGTAGAAAAGTCCGAATAGGCTTTATGATTGTAGTATAAATTGTAGACAGATAAATAGTACAGCATTACGTGTTTTTACAAAGTTTTGTATAAAATATATTCATATAGCAGTACTGGCTAGTTAAAATAAAATAATACTATATAAAATGAATAATTTAATCGGATAACGTAAAAAGCAATAAGCAGTGGTTGAAATGAGCTCTATTGCAACCAATACAGTACAAAGAGCTCGCTTGATTGATTAAATTATTTAAATTTATAAGCTATTATTTGATTATGGAAAAGCTCTATTAGAATGATGTAATTGCATACACGTTATTTGCGTAATAAATAGATTTATAGATTTAAAAATATTTTTACATTTGTTATACAGTATAAACCTAAATATAAGACACCTATATTCAACACTGTAGGTATCTGCATACTGTAGGTACTGCATACAAATAAAATCATTTTTTTGTATATTAGATCTAATATATGAAAGAAATAATTTTAGAATTAATTAACTTATGTATATAATACAATAATATAATTTATTATGAAAAATATATACATTATTTTTTACAAATCTTTTTGTATTATAAAAATATTACACTTTAAACTCAAAGTATCAATTGTTAAAAATGTAACAACAATTAATTTCTTGCATTACTATAGTTTTCTTTATACCATTCAACAGTTTCTTTGATAGCTTGTTCAAATGGCGTAAACTCAAAATCTGGTAAGAATTTACGAAGTTTAGCATTACTTGCTGTTTTCTTGTATTGCCCATCAGCAGCTGAAGTATCAAATACTATTTTTCCTTTAAAATTAAAAGCCTTGACTAGTGCTTCAGCTGCTTGAGCTATTGTCACTTCTTGTGATTCATCAACTGCAATAAATTGTTGCTGATTATTTAAATGCTTATAACATTGTTGATTATTTAAATGCTTATAACATGATTATTGAAAAGTAAATAATTTTCATGAAAAAAATATTTTTCATACCTGATAATATTATTGGATCAACTGAATCATAATGTCGAATCACCCAGACAAATAACCTTGCTAAGTCTTGACTGTAAATAAACTGCCTCAAAGGTTTTCCTGTACCTAATACTGTAAAGGTTTTATCTTCTGTATTACCTAAAATAAAATGTACCTACTGTTATAAAGGAATTCTAATTAAGTATGTTAAACTATTTTTCACTTTATATACCTTCTTTTATAAGATTGTACAATTTCCTCATTAGTCCAGGAATAACATGACTAGCACTTGGATGAAAATTATCGTTTGGTCCAAACACATTACAAGGAATGACACTTGTATAAACCCTTCCATGCTGTTCATAGTATCCTCGATTCTGAACATCTATTAATCTTTTGGCATAACTGTATCCATAATTTGATGGATGTGGAGGTCCGTTATGTATCTATCGAGGAAATTTATAGTACAAAAGTTTACACTTTACAAAAGATTTTACAAGCCTTACCATTGTTTCATCAATTGGATATGTTGTCTTATCTGGAAAAATGCACGTTGAGAGGCAAGAAACTACTTTAACTACATTATTTTCATGTGCTGTTTGCAGTACATTGTCATTCATATGTAAATTTTTACGCTGTAAAGATTTTAACCAATTGTATTACAAACATAGTTCCACATTGCATAGCAATAAATAGCTTACCAAAAAATCTAAATTGTGAGCCATATTATGAAATAATCCACCAACCATAGCAGCAAGATGTATAACATGAGTGGGCTTGTACTTTTCAAACAGCTCCTCTGTACTTTTTTTATCACTGTAATACGAATAAAGATTTTATTGAATTATTTTGATTAAGTTTATAACAAATATAAAAAATCAATCAATATCACATGAATGCTACGTACCACAAGTCTGCATCTTTGGAATTAACAAAAATCCACTTTTCATTGGGAAGTTTCTCAGTTTCTACAACAGATTTTATAGCACTTCCAACTAACCCGGTGCCTCCTGTCACAAGAACTGTTATCTGTGCATCAGCCATCTAAAAAGAATGTTTAATTTAAAGAATAATTAAAAGATAAAACGATAATAAGGAATTCCTTAACAGTGCACAATAGACTAGTATTTTGTAATAGTTATGTTGTTAAAAAATTGTCACAGTTGATGGGAAAATTTTTAAAATAATTCAATTATAACCTAAAATAAAAATAGTCAATTTAACAGAAAATAATAATATACGTTACTTCATAATATCTTCTTCAAATGATAAAAAAAACATACAATTGATTTTTATTACTTACCTTTTATTTATTTAAGTTTCTAAAAGATTTCCATATGTAAACAAACTTCTTATCAAAGAAATTTCACTGTAGTAACAAAATTGTCCTAGTAATTTTGTTGTTTCACCAGAAAACTCGCGAGCATGCGCAATGACTAAGTATCCACCCGGGTACTTCAAAATAAATAATCAGCTGAAAAATCAGCGATTTAAACTGGTAACAATAATTTTGATCACCGCGAAGATAATTTCCAATAGTATAGGAAATAAATTTATATCGTGGAATGCGCTGGAGTCGTAATATTATTTATTTGCAATTCATTATTTTCTGACATACATATTTAAATTTTTATATTAAATAGAATAATCGGAGTGACTATTTGCATTTAATATCTACGTGGGTAAATACGTGGATTATCCACGTAAGTTTTACGATTTTTGGTATGAATAATCACTCCGATTACATTATTTAAATACATACGCCAGAAAGAAGTAAACTGTAAATAAAAATCAATTTGATACTTTTATATATAAATTAAAATTCGGTATTTCAAAAAAAAAAAATTATTTAATTTATACTATCTACAACTATTTGAAAATAATTTTCAAACTAAATGTATATTGAGTTCAATTACTGTTAATTAATCGCTAACAATTTGCGATATATGGATAGCACATTATTATATAAAAGAATGATTTTTATATAGATAATATAACTAACCTTTGATTTTTATAAGATTAACAATAACTATCGCTCTTCAAATGCCACAAGCAGATCAGCATCAGTTAGCGTCGTCCTTTGCATTTGTGTGCATCCTTCAACTGCTTGCACCGAAAATAATTCAATTCCCCATCATTTAATTTTTCTAATCACTTCTTAAGACACATAATCACTATATACCGTCAAGAAAGTTATAAACAAAAGTTTATAAAACTAAAAAAATGTAATATAAACTGGTAGAAATATCCGAACAGTCATAAAGTGCACTGTGCATCGGAATGGTCCAGAATGAAATGAAGACGTAAAAGCAGCGACGCCGACGCTTCCGCCGCCTTTTCTTAAGGAGAGAGCCCCTTATTGAAAAGGCGCCGATTTGCCGAGGGTCCAAGGGAGGTAGTCCCAGCGGGTCACCCCGCCCCGGCCCTCAACGTCACGCCACGTGCGGGGCCATATAACACGGTATACCTGACTGACCAGTCCTTGAGCTGCAGTAGGGATAACACAATGCTGACTTTTCCGGGAAGAATGTCTCGCTGTAGCTTTCCGATTGCCTGAGGAAAATCTCAGTTTTCATCGAGTTTTATTTCAAATATCTCGCAGGGACTTTAAAAAAATTACGGGATAATTTTAGTTCATTTCTTATTATTGAATTGTTTATTTATATTTAATACTAAAAAAATATTTTGATTATATTCTTCGCATTGATAAATAAACTCATTTTATAAAACTCGCATATTTAAATTTTATAAATTTAATATACGAATTTTATTAAGAGCAGTAAAAGTTTGCAATGAAAGTTTGGTTTCACTACTCGCAATTTCTTAAGCCTAACTCAGAAATAGAGTAATTTTTCATTCTAAGACAGAGGGCTACGATTATTATTATAGTCAGATACGATCGCAAAATAAAACAGAAAAACGGTGAGGGTGCTAAATTACGTCCTTTTGGTATTCACCACAGAGAAAAGTTACCAACGTAAATGCGAAACTCAAATTGACCGTTAAAACAGGAAATTATAGAATTTTCTGTTTTTATATTATATCACTGCAAAATGTAGGTATTCCTTAAAATAAAGAAATTTTAAGTTATTGATAAGTTGTATCCTCTAAAACTAATTAGGAGTTTCTCATTTTTCGAGGACTTTAGGGGGAAAAATTCTCCTATGAAGAAATATAATTTTTTTGCAGGCAGTTTAAACTTTAACACTTTTATATTGTAAATTCAGAAATATGAATTATATAGATAATAATTATTGTTAGTAAAATAAATTCTCACGGTAATATATACAAAATATTTGTATAAATATAAAATAACAATATAATACTTACGTCTTATTATTTACTGTGCACTTTTGATAGATGTAATCTGTTTTCCTCAATGTATTTTATTTTATTATCCAATTGTGTATCCTAAAATAAAATATATTTATTGTTTTAATGGATTCAATAATGATAAGTAAAATAATTTAGGTTATTGTCATGAAAAAATTCGTTAGGTTTGAAATTTCATTCAGAGAATATTGAAAAATGATTTACAGCGTATTTTTTTATTGAACAGTAAGGTAAGTTATCATTTCATGTATCATGAAATTACAACTTGCAAATATATTATGAAAATATAATATATAATAAGATTCAAATATCTTTGTGAAAAAACATTGCATAAAGCAATTAAATTTTAATGTTTCAGCGGTTTCACCTAATCAAATTTTTAAATGTAAATAACCCAATTGTGATTAAATACAATATTACTTACCACTAATAAACTCTTCTTTTAACCTGCTATACATATATATATAAAATTATCAGATTTTGAAAAAAGTAATCAACCTATTCATGTAATTTTCATAAATATTTTGGGTTTTATATTGTTTTTTATTCAAGGGCCTAAATAGTTTACGAATTATCTTAGTTCAATGAAATGAATATTATAGGGAGATAAAGGGAGGGAGTCTTTTAATTTGTCACTGTCATTGTAGCGATGCTGCACAACTTCTGTTTGATAATAAAAATAAAAAAATAAATATAAATATATATATAAACATATGAATATAAATATAATAAATATAAATATATTAATGTTTGCAGTGGTAATGTATGTACACTGCATATTCAGTGTCGTTGGACAGTGACAGCCTACCTGTAAAAAGCTAACAGGGTCAAGGGACAATATCAAATACAATAAAAAAAAATAAAAATTTTGCTTTATTTTATTTAAAAATTTACTAAAACTTATAATTTATATTAAAATCTCAATATTTAATTCCGCGTTTTTCTAAGTTTACAGATTAACTAAATTGAATATTTATGAAATGAAAACACTAAACAATCTATATTTTCCTATTATTTAATCGTAAGGTGGGCATAAACAGGAACAATATAAAACGCTATTTAAATCTGCATAAATTAAAATTTTAACTCTTTAAAAAGAAATAGTCGTGTGAGCACAACAAGTAAAGTTTCAAATGATTTTTTTCGTAATAAATTATATATTTTTGTACCAAGAATTCTAAATTGAAGAACAGGTTGATTACTTGAAAATAAAAATCACTCACCGCCGCGGATTCCCTCGTTGTAGACGACGGCAGCTTGGCCTCCATCGTCATCTTCGGCACCTTTGAGTACTCGGAGATCCCTTCGAACCCCACTCACTAGAGCTCGAATTTGAACCGAAGACCGAGGTCAAGGCACGTAGAAACATCAATGGGAGTTTGCATTGAATCAGTGAAATTTCACTGTTTTAAATTTAAAAAGCACATTTTATCGCACAAAATATACTACTTCCCATTGATGCTTCTACTTTCGTTGAGACATCCAGTGTAAAATTGATGGTCTTGTAGTCATTAAATGAAGGCGAAACTCCTTTTTCTGCAAAATAAAACAGTTCATTCTAGTATTATTTGTAATAGTTTTAAAATATTTAAAAATTATTTTTTAAATGTAAACAGTCTGATCAAAAATTAAAATTTCAATTGCCGATAGTTATTATTAGTTTCAAGTGCCAATTATTATTAGTTTTAAGTTAAGTTAATTTTTGCGTAAAAAATCGGTCTTATCTTTTTATTCAATCATTCTTTATTATAACGGTAAAAGTTTACTGCAAAAAAGTATGCTACCATTTATATAGTCTCTAAAACAATAGAGTAATAATTTTTTTATGCTTTATATATTTGTTTGGAAAATTTGGTCATAAATCATCTCATTTGGTATTACGTATTACAAAAAAATTAATCTTCGGAAGCAAAAAAACCTTTCCTAAAAAAATCTATCTTTATTTACTTTTCTCTACCATTTATTAACACTATCCTGAGGAGCTGAATGCAATACAGAATACGATTTTAATAATTAATTACCTTGATAATTTTTTTATCGCTGTTTTCTTGTGCCGTTGCCATTCAATGTTGTTGTAAAGCTGTAGATTTTTGTAGTGCAGACTGCCGTGCAAAAGTATTAAAGCCAGTACTGTTTGAAAGTACACAGAAGCCAGAAGATTCTGTCAAACACATCCCATAAAATCTGGAAAATATTATAAACTGTTAATAAAATCATTGCCACTTAAAGATACAGTTTCACTAAAGGGACCCGACAGAATTACAGCTTGAAAAAAGTAGACATTTTTATTCATCATTCCATATTTTTCTGTGAATGCCTACATTACTAAAAATTTATTGTAAGTGTCAAATGTGGCTTCTATTTTTAGGTGGGTATAACTGAAATGTGAGTTTACAAGAAACCTAATTTGTGAAGAATAGGAGGAATGTTAGTATCCTTCTTTATAAACTCGTATTTCAGTCATGCGCACTCCAAATGAATAGTCAAATATCTACTTTAGCTTAATTATACTTGCTTTTTGGAGAAAAATTAAAATTTTTTAAGTCTTAAATTAGTTTTAAGAATAAAAGTGTTTATAGCACAAAAAATATTTATATGTAGTATCGTATAAAGAATGTCTATGTTTTCAGATGATAATCCTACGTGGTTTCCCAATTAAAATTAACCATATAAATATTTTAGATCCAATTATGTTTTAATGAAATTAATTATATAATGATGTGTATATAATGATTATATGAATGGCAATATAACAATGTTAATAAATTAAGTAAATTCAGATATTGAAATTCTTGTGAATTTTGTACTTACATATAGCCACAGGTAAAGTTAATCAATGCCATCAGTTAAGTATAATCTTGTTTGATCCCAAATAAAATCGAGAGTGCTTCATAATTTAAAAAATATTTAATCAATTAGTCAAATCATTATTTGTTTTAGTAATACAAGTATTAAAAAAAAAAAACAATTTTTTAACTATAATAACTATTTAAGACGATGCACACTAATACTATTTTAAAGATTCTTTCAATAAAATCAATCATTCATGCATGTGTATCTGAAACTACATATGCCGTATGTAGCAGAACAAGATGATTTATGAAATAAATTATCATGTATTATACCTTACATGTATCCTCATATGAAGTATAAGCCAGTCTCGACCACTGATTTGTTGTCTTTACTTAAATTGTCGATCAAAAACCAGGACCGTTGTTGGATGATTGCACTTTGTCTGAAAAAAGCACATAAAAGAAATTCATTAAAAATTTTAGATAAATCTAAAAAGAATTTTATGAACTTTTTTAGTTTTTTCCTTTTAATTTCCTAACAAAATATGTTTGTAAACACATACATTCACTTTAAAAATAAATACAATAAAACTTAATTTTTGAAAGGTTTAAAAATCACAAAAAAGCAGCGCTAATACAATGTCATATGAACAGGCCATTGCATTTCTACCATTTTTTAATTCAAAATAATTCACGAAGTAACAATTATAGTAAAATATTCAACCTACGCAGCGCGAACACTATCTCTCTCTCTCTCTCTCTCTCTCACTATTTTCATACCCATCCAACACAAAATAAAATTGTATTACTGCTCTTCCGCGTTCGCGTCACATTAATACTTTAGCCACTATATATGTACTAAAACTCACGAGGAATTAACGGATTGCCGTATCTGTTTTTATATCGGACGACTATATTGGATGCCTGGTATACGAAAAAGTTGTTACCGTAAATTTTTACTTGGTCTTAAATATAACACACTACCAATTTGAGAAATTCTTATCTTTATACTTCAGAAGAATGCAATGTACATAATCGCATACTGCGAGCCTCACCGCGTATACCGTATCGACGGTCGCTGCTCGAATACTGCAGGACCAGACCAGTTCGCACTACCACACTCGAAATTCATCGCAAGGCGAAGTTTTAATACGATAAGATTTTATTCGCATAGGTTGTTATAGTATTAATCTGTATAATTAACAATTACGTTACGTAATATTGCAGAATTGCGAGCTGTCCATTGGGTATCTTATAGTACACGAATATGTACAGTTCGATCAAATAAGACAAGTTTATCCTTACCTTAAACTAAATGTAGTCGCTTAACTGCATAACTAATAACAATGCAGAGAAAATTTACTAAAAAACTGTTTATTTCGAATCTAGAAGCCCCGAATCACTTCCGCGATCTTACTCTTGTAACGGTCGCAATTCGAATGCCGCAGGGGCCGGACGGCCAACTCGCGCTACCCCTTGAAATCCGCCGCGAGACGATTCTCGGAACTGAGATTTTTTGTCTACTCTAAACTAGCTTTCAAAACAGGATCTAATCGTTATAAATCTTACGTGCATTAATTATTCTTATTCAAATATATTGAACAAGTATGCTACATAATTCAAAATCGCAGGCTGCCCATTGGAAGTTCATTAGGTGCCTTGTACGCGAATATGTGCAATTTTAGCAAATAAGACAAATTAATTCTTACCCTAAACTAAATGTAGTTGTTTAACTGCACATTTAACAACAATGTAGCAAAAATTTACTTAAAAAAACTGTATTTTTTTAAGTCTGAAGCTCCAAGTCTATTCCGCGATATCACTCCTGCAACGGTCGCCGTTCGAGTGCCACAAGGCAAGCGGCAGCTCGCGGCTTCGCGCTACCCCTTGAAATCTGCCACGAGACGATTCTCGGAACTGAGATTTTATGTCTACTCCAGTTATCATATCTGGACGTAATCGATATAAATCTTTTATGCGTATTAATTATTATTATTCAAATTTATTAAATAATTAAGTAGTTCAAAATGGCGTGCAGCCCATTCCGAGGCTACCGGGCGCCTTGTACGCGAATGTGGCCAACTTTATCAAACAAGACAAGTTTATTCTTACCCTAAATTGAATGTAATCGCTAAACTTCATAATTGATAACAATCTAGAGAACATTTACTTAAAAAACACTACATTTTTCAAAGCTGAAGCACAAATTCCCTTCCGCGATCTCACTCCTGCAACGGTCGCCGATCGAATGCCGCAAGGCCAGACGACCAACCGGCGCTACCCCTTGAAATCCGCCGCGGGACGATTCTTGGAATTGCGAATTTTTGTCTACTCTAGCTTTCATAATCGAACACAGTCATAACTTTTATGCGTCTTACTCAAATCTAATCAACAACTATGCTACTCAATTCGAAATTGCAGGCTGAGCATTTGGAGCCCTTTGGGCGCCTTGTACGCGAATATGTGCAATTTTATCAAATAAGTCACATTAATTCTTACCCTAAACTGAATATAAACGTTTAACTGTACACTTAATAATACTGTAGAGAACACTTTCTTAAAAAAACACTACCTATTTCGATGCTGAAGCTCAAGGTCCCTTCCGCGATCTCACTCCTGTAACGGTCGCCAATCGAATGCCGCGCTACCCCTTGAAATCCGCCGCGAGACGATTCTCGGAATTGAGATTTTTCGTCTACTCTACTCTAGCACAACTGAACGCAATCATAACTTTTATGCGAATTAGATACTCAAATGTAATCAACAATTATGCTGCTCAATTCGAAATTGCAGGCTGCTGCGTATTTGGAGCCCATTGGGCGCCTTGTACGCGAATATGTGCAATTTTATCAAATAAGACCAATTAATTCTTACCCTAAATTGAACGTAGTAGCTTAACTGCACAATTAATAATACTGTAGAGAAGATTTTCTTAAAGAAGACTATATTTTTCGAAGCTGAAGCTCAAAGTCCCTTCCGCGATCTCGCTCCTGCAACGGTCGCCCTTCGAATGCCGCAAGGCCAGGCGAGCGGCTCGCGCTACCCTTTGAAATGCGTCGCGAGTCGATTCTCGGAATTGAAATTTTATGTTTAACTCTACTCTAGTTATCATAACTGGACGTAATTGTTATAAATTTTTTATGCGTATTAATTATTATTATTCAAATGTATTAGACAATTATGTTACGTAATTCGAAATTGCAAGCTGCCCATTACAAGTCTATTGGTCGCCTCGTACGCGTATATGTGCAATGTTATCAAATAACACAAGTTTATTCTTACCCTAAATGGTATGCAATAGCTTAACTTAATAGGTGATAATAACTTAGATAACATTTACTTAAAAAAACTATATTTTTCGAAGCCCGAATCTCCGAGTCTCTTCCACGATCTCACTCCTCCAACGGTTGCCGGTCGAATGCCGCAATGCCGGGTGGCCAGCTCGAGCTACCCCTTGAAATCCGCCGCGAGACGATTATCGGAACTGATATTATATGTCTATTTATCAAGATCGGGCATTTCATTATAAACTAATTATTACTTATTATTATTCAAATGTTCGGAATAATTTTGACAGTGAGCTTTATATTGGGAGCCTATTGGGCGCCTTGTACGCGAATATTTGCAATGCCGAGATATAAGACACGTACATTCTTACTTTATACATGACGTGTTAGTTTAAATTAATGATTAACATTTAAGGAACATTTTCTAAAAAAAACTACCTATGTGTACTGCTTCTGGACCGGATTACTCTGCCGCAGGCAATCCCTTAGACTTATAAAAGACTTTTTATACGATTAAATGTCTATTTAGATCTGTTTATAAATTATGTATTAATAAATAATTGCTCGACAAAGCAGGCTGCCATTAGATACTTATATTAGCCGTCTTTTAAACAATTAGTAAATACCATGATACCATGATTTGAAAGGAAAGACGATAAATATAAGTAAAACGTTTTAATATTAGACAATATCGTAGGCGATAAAAAGTAAAAATCACTTAGTATGAACGAAGTACTTTCTAAGATAATCAATAACAAGAACATTTTTTTTAATAACTGCAGCTTTACCCACTTCTTAATGTTAATTTATCTTCAGTGTGTCCGCAAATAATTATTATAAAAAAAGAACCACTTAGTTTAAATTCATTAACAATAATTATCCGACAAAGATAACATTTCAACTTTTTTAAAAAGGAATAAGGGAAAAAAATCTCGTATTAAAATCAACAAAAATATTAAGCAATATTAAGTTTGTCTGGTCTAGTTAAATCTTTCTTGCTAGCAGCGAATAGAGCAAGTTTGCTAATTCAACCTCATTTAAATACAAGACTTTTAATTGAGCAAGAATTAAATCTTCCTTTTGCTCATTTTTTTTCTTTTTTTTCCGCTAATCCGGAGAAAAAATGGTTTAATATTTGGAGTTTGAATGGCCATAAATGCCAATAATATGAACGTACTTTCTTCTTTAAGTTATTCCTTTTCATTATTTCTAGCCGAAAAAATATGAAATTGACGTCTCCTTCTGATTTTCTGCTTTAGCAATGACGAATCAGACTTTTCACCCTTCGCAAACCGTTTCAATATAATTTGTTATAGAACAATTCCATACCTTTTGCAGTTGAACAGAGGGTTGTCTGATAGAGCTTTCCAAACTTCAGAGCGTACAGCTTGCAAGCTGAAATGAATAAATATCGTCGCTTAGAATAGTGAAATTAAATTAAATTTTACATTTTAAACTTATTATCGTAAAACCAAAATTTAAAAAGACTAAAAGTGCGTTCACTTTTTGAACTTACAATTGTATGCCTTATCTAATAGCGATTTCTTGATATTTTTGACTCGTTCATGGTACCAGTTCTGAGCGTCCAAATGTGTTGAATTAGCTGAGGAGTATCCTAGACGCCAAAGTTCTCAAGGATTCGTGGCTGCTGTCGCTTCTGGTCATGCTGGTATTGTGAATGTTGTACAGATCTGTGTCAAAACACGGAATTCTTCCTTGGCCGCTATTCCAAAATTCAAAAAAACGGAATTCTTCCTTGGCCGCTAAAATCTGGACACTTTTCTGGCGCTAGTCCAAACTGTTGAGCAGTGAATTGCAGGAGTTACTCAGTGATTTGCTGGAGTTACTCGCTGACTGCAGAAATGCCAAAGACGGTATTGGGTACATGCTTTAGAATCTAATTAGAAAATTTTTTAAAAGATCAGTGAAAGAAGTAAAAAAATTAAAGAACCTTGTAAATAAATTTTATACTTACTTATGACAACCTGTGAAGTGTAAGGGATTAATCTTGTACCTATAGTTAATTGAAGTTTCATCAGTTTACTAGAAGTCTCGTTAAAAAAATTATTTAACAATATTTCCTTCACCAATCTAAAGTTCTTTGCATACTTGTGTTTTCCTGGTCTCAACGTATGTCTCAATCAATTCATGAAATCTCAATTCAATTAAAGACCATCCAGAACAATTACTACTTTCGACCGTACGCGACACATCGGTAGCATTAATGCCTGTTACATTTTCCGGTAATTTGCTTCCCTTCTTTAATTTTTCGATGAACATAAGGTGATTTTTGAGATGAGGGAACTAACGTCCATCTGAAATAGAAAACATCATATAAATATATTTGGAATCAAGTTGTAATCATGTTTTATGTGGATTCACGTAAGTTTAAGTGCGAAGACCTCGTTTCGCGTGCTCTTTGTGCACAGTAGCTGACCAGGATTATGTGAATGCCGCCCAAGATGATATCATCGATGTCCTTGCTACAAAGAAGCTACGATAGGTCAACGAAGTGCTCGGTTCGGAGGGCAATTTTAGCGCGGAACGTGTCATCGTCTGGGCTCAGGGTATAACAAAACATTTCTAATTTTGTTTTCATAACGCCTCGAAATCGGTTTCATCATTTCCGAGGTGGTATGGTTATCAAAATCAGAAGATATGTTCATATACAGTTAATCTTTAGGCGGCATAAAACGAGGATCCGAGCGAAGATCTGTAAAAAGACAAGATAGTAATTATTTTTTTCTGACTCAAAAAATGATATATTCTGATTTTATATATAGAGGAATATAATCCAAAGTAAATAATTAAAAAGTAAACTTAAATTTAACAATTTCAAATTATTAAGTAATTTAACTCTGTAAATAAAGCGTACTGCAAATTAAAAAAAATTAAACATTCTTATATTTTACATAAAATAAAATATAGATTACACTTTGATTCATTACATTGAATATGCACTTCCTGTTTCAACAAATGACCAAAGAGTATATCATTTGGCAAGAATTTAAATTTTGAATAATAAGTAAAAAATTATTGATAAAAGTAAAAAGTTCTAAAGAAGTATTAATATAATTTTTATAATAACTTATCTTTGAATTTAGAAATAAAAAAAGATTGAATCAGTTCAATTAGTAAAAATAAGCAAATACCCTTTTTTTTCATGCTGGATCTGCCCAGTGGTATGACCCATAGTTTGGATCTGCAGTTTACTTAATGTTACTAAGCCTTTCGTTTGCCAGCATCCATCAGTCTTGGAGACTCAATCTTGGAATTTTCTCTTCATATCAATATCTGCAGTTACAATGCAATTACATTTTCTAAATCTAAAACATAACAAAAGATTTAGATAATGGTATTTTTAATAACTCTCTTTCATATTTATTATTTTATAATCATTTTTAGATTATAAATTGCTAAACCAATGCAGTAGCACAGCGATAGCTTCTTTTTGAAAGTATCGTTTATAGTTTATAAATTGCTTGTTTAATTAATATTCACGTTAAATCAACGTATTAAATGATTCACAATATTTTAGAATATTTTCAATTAAAATTATGCATTTCTTAAAGTTTAGACTACTTCAACATTAAATTCTGTTGCAATACTAAATTTATCTAGTATATTGTACTGTTCCAATACTAAATTGTACTCAAATTTATCTAAATTCAATTGAATAAATATTTGTTTATAAATATTTTCTTAAAAAATAATAATGATGTTTGTTTTTCTCAGATCTATGAAAAGCACTATCTTATTACCTGACAATCCTTGCACATTTGTTACTAATCTTATTTATTAACTTAATCATTGAAGAAAAATACAATTCAAAATAAATTTTATGGTTAACCCACTTATTTACTACTGTAAACAAATGAAAAATTACAAGTGAGACTTACGAACGGTTATAACGTGTAAAAGCTCAATGTTACAGTCAGTACTGCAGTTATCTCCAAAGTTCCAGATTGGATCGAGTAAGCGTCATTCTTCGCTGAAAATATTGAATTTTGTTCATTTACTTGCTATTATCTACAAAAAGTATTGTTATTACCTTAATTATACGTGATATGAACAAGTCGCGAAGTCGCCCGGCGTGGATGAAAGCTTCAAAAGTCCATCTTCACCGGCCTGCAGCTCGCGCCGTGTGAGCATTCGGCGCCTGTACATGGGGCCACTCGATACTTCAGTAGTTGGTACCCCCTAATGCCAGGCATACCGGCTCGGCGCTGGTGCATAATCGTCCTCCTTGTGGAGCTGTACGCGCTCGTTCGTAGGCAGTTGGGCTTCTGCTGGAAACGAGGCGAGATGGCTGCCCCGATGAAGAGGCGTGAGATCCAGCGCGACATTGAGAAGCACCGAGATGACGACGAGGACAGCGACGTCTCGAGCGACGCCGGCGCCGAGGACGAACTCGGTGACGAGCAGGTGAGCCCTTTCGGAGCACCACGTGCTCGCCTTAACCTCACATTTTCCGTGTCGTAAAAATCGTGGATTTAGTTATTTATTATTTCCTCGTCGGACGGGAATCGAGTTTTTTTATGCTCTTCAAGCAAATTGCTTTGATCGCTGAGGAAAATTGTCTGTCTAATGAGCACGTGGGATGTTTTTTTACGTCTTGGGCGTTTTCACGATTTGCCGGCATGCTTCGAGCAGAGGGAGGGTAGCCCTTCCGTAGGCGTTCCGCTTATATTACACACTCTATTGTAATAATAACATATTGAATTCGTGAGTCATACTGTGCATTCTTCATTGTGACTGCATTATTTTTCACTTGGCTTATCTTGAATAATGAAACTGTTCCTACTGAAAGACTCATATTAATTATAATTATATCTTCAAATTAAATTAATAATTTAACTTTGAAAAACAATGAATAAAATGAAAATATTTATCATTTCTAAAGGATGCATAGATACAAGTATTTAATTAATAATGTTGCGTGTACTAACTTTGTTTAATTTGATTTCAGGGAATGGAAATTCAAGTTGACTTTGAAGGCCGAAATCCTCAAGATCCAGACTTTCACGGAATAAAAACTCTGCTGCAACAACTGTTTCTGAAAGCTCACCTCGATCTTGGTGGCTTGACGGATTTAATAATATCACAAAACTATGTTGGATCTGTTGTAAAACAATCACAGGATGACGATGAAGGATCAGATGATGAAGATGACGATGCCAATGATGTTTTTGGAATTACAACTGTTGTCAATGTCTCTGATAGACAAGTAAGAAATGTTTGTATTGAAACTACTAGTTGTGAACATTTTGTAATTATTACAAAATTTATGCAAGAAATTTGCCTTTTTTTTTCAGAACATCAGCTGCATTCAACAATTAAGGGATCTTTTGAAGACATTAGCTAATGAGCATGCAACTGATTCAACAAATACCATGATAAAAAATGTTCTTGAGAATGATGCTGCTCCATTAGGACTGCTGATCAACGAAAGATTTGTGAACATTCCAGCGCAAATTTCAGTTCCCCTTCTCGAGAATCTTATATCGGAAATGCGACGGGCTGTCAGCAAGAAAATGCCATTTGACTTTTCTTACTATGTACTTATTTGTAAGCTATATAAAACTGAAGAAGAGAACGAAAAGAAAACTAACAAAAACAAGCGGAAAAATGCTACAGAAGAGCCGAACGTAATCTGGAGTAATCCAGAGGAAGAAATATTCGCGGAGGAAGCACTTTGCAGTTTTGAATTTTCTGTAGAAACTGAATCGGATAATGGATTGTCAGGAAAATGGAATGAAGACGACTACGAAATGGTACCATATAGGCGAGTGCTTCTCTTCGAATCTTCGAAGTTGCAGCAGATAATCGACAAAATAAAAACTCAACTTTCATAAATTTAAGAAACAATAAACTTAACGTATGGTATTCTAAACGATTGCGACTGATAAAGACGTATATTTTTGTTGCGAGATAATGTATTTTGTATTTTGATTGCATGCGTGGAAAGTCGTAAATGACACGAGTAGATTCGTATTTTTCTACGACATCTTATATAGTCATGAGTGTAATCACTCTGCTTGTCGATTATGCTTCTTATTGTCTCGGTTGCTTCAGCCGAGAGCTGATGTCTGTCATTTTTATAAAAGAAATGGTGAAAAATGATTACACACGTGTACTCGTAACGAAAACGATTTATAATTCTATTTATATAATAAATCCTATAATTATAACATCATGTAAAAGCTGGCAGTTTCTTAACATTATCTTATACAAATATTTGTTTTGATATACATTTAAAAATATTTATAGTAAAGTATATTTAAAATCACGATGGGCCATTAGTAAACTTAAATGAATTCCTTGTTGGCTTGTTTCTTCGCCTCATGGTCCCTAAAATACTGAGCATTTCCGAAACGGCAGGTGGTTTATTCTCTGCTTCTTGCTTTCGTTTTCTTTCTTCCTCTCTTTGTTTCTGAAAAATTAAGATTTTATTAAATATTGATTTATTTTTGTATCATTGAATTCTGATTATGCTCTAAATTTTATTACTCACGTCTGTGTGTTTCAAAGTAAACCTTCCTCCTTTAATTTGATTAATTATGTCGTCAATCACTGAAAATTAATTAAAAAATAATTATGTAGTAAAGGAAAGATATGGTATTTTTGGCTATACTGTTAGTATTTATGATTGTTTATGTTAACTACAGTTAGCTTTTATATGAAAGTTTGAATTTAAGAGTCAACATTGATTGATGATATGCATTTATTCATGGTGTTAATTTCGAATTTTGTAATTTAGTTTTTTGTATTAATTTTGCAGTCAAATTAAACCTATATTTAAAAAAAGCATCTTTTGTTTAAAATGCTATCCGATTAAGCTTTACATGAAATTATTATTAATATTTCAAAAAATAAACTATATAAAAAATCTGTACAAAAGTTTATACGTTCATTCTGCCCCGAAATGACATATTTTGCAAATTCCGCTTAGAGTCCACGACGAAAAAAAATGAAAAACAGCCATGACATTTACCTGGCTGCTGTGCGACTGCCGGCGTTTTCTTTGCGATGCCGAGCATGTTCTCCATATCAGCGACGGCGGAGCCGTTCTTTCGTTCGTGCGCGATCAGCGAGTTCGAGGAGGCAAGTCGCCCGAGTGTATTCGACTGCGGTGGTGGAGGCGGGGGCGGCGGCGGTGGTGGTGGCGGCGGCGGGGGCGGCGGTGGCGGTGCGGCCGCGCGCCTCTCCGCCTCGGCGAGGCGGTCCTCGAGCTCGGCCACCCTGCCTTCGGCGCGCTCCGCTCGTTCCACCACGAGCTCCAACTCGGACTCGGCCAGCTTCAGTTTCTCCTCGACGATCTCGAACTCGACGTTCGCCTCCTTCTCCTCGAGCTTCTCCTGCAGCATCTGCACCTCCGTGGCGCGCGCCTGCTTCTCCTCTTCCAGGCTGCGCTTCAGCACCTCGACTTCTTGGAGGATTACCAGGAGTCGGCCGCTTGGGTCCTCGCCCACGTCCGCCATCAGCAGGGCCGATTGATGGGCCAGTACGTTGCGCTCCTTTTGGGCCTAAAGAGAAATAGTACTCCGTATAGTAAATTATTTTTTCTTTGTAGAAAATAATCTATTCTTATAAAACATTTTTATGCTAATTTTACGAAATTCGGATATGAAATTTCATATAATATTTTGACGTTGAAAGGTTTTAACTGCCTAAAACGAGATTAAAATTTTACAATTTCTTTTGAAAACATGTTATATAATTTTAATTTATCTTACCCTGTCTGCTTCGAGTTTACTCAATCTCGCATTTTCTCTCTCCCGATCACATTGACTTTTAAGTGTCTGAAATTCGTCTGCAACCATTTTTGTTACGCGTTCCATGTTATCATTTTTCAGCTTCAGTTCTTTGCTTTTCTCTTGCTCTGTAAGTACAATAAATTAATTAATTGTGAAATACTACTATAATGTCCGGCTGATAATAATACTGCACTTTTAAATGGATAAAACAGCTATTAATAAACTTAAGTTATTTTCAAAACCTTCATCAAGCATTACTTTTAATTTTAATTTTTTTGCAGTATTTTTAATAAAATGAATCGAATAAAAATGTACCTTTTTCTCTAGCCAGTCTTTCTTCTTCGAGTTGCGCCGTGAGAAGTGAAACTTGTTCCTGTGCTTCAAACTCCTGCAGTCTGGCAGAATTGAGCTCAGTCTGGAGCTTCGCCACCTCCTTGCTGAGCTCTGTGTAACAAAGAAACTAGATTAGAGTTATCAATTTTTACACATCCCTACGTATGCATATCCAAGTATAAAATAATTATTGAATACATAACGTCGGAACTATATAAGTAATTCCTTATAAAAATTTTTATAGCATATTAATATTTTCAAAATTATATACCCGTATCGTTCAATTCATATTAATTTTTACGATGGGAGTTAAAATAAAATGAAAGAGTGTCCCATTCTTAGAGTCTAAACTTATGGTACACGATATAACGTTAGTTCTGTATTCAGCACATAAATATTTTGGAGCAATGTCCACATGCGGTCATTTTTACGGGAATCATCACTTGCCTGTGACGGTTTCGCGGAGCTGTTCGACATCGTCCGCGTGGTTGTCGACCTCGTCCGGTAGGTCGAATTCGTTGAGGGCGGCTGGATTCGCCTGCAGATACCTTTGTGTAATCACCTGCGATCGCCTCTTCAGCTCCCGGTTTTGTCTGTACCACTGTAAAAATAATTTCACACTTTAACATTGTCTTATCATTATAAGCAGTATGAATAAATATAAAAACAAGTGGAATATTTTCATTAATTGCCATAGCTTGTCCGAAGACATGTTAATTAGACCGAAGTACATTTGATAAGTGCAGTAATATCATAAAAAGAAAATTTTTTTTTAAGTAATAAATCTAAATGTAGCTCATGATTAACTCCTTCCATGAGTCAGTGAAAGGCAATAAAAGTAAGATCGTATTTTAAAAAAGTCAATTAAATAAAGCACGCGTATCTTAAGCTACGAGAATTATAATGAGTAAACCTTAATTTCAAGAAAAGATAATAAATATAATTAATGATTAAATATATTCATAAAGTAAATGCGATTCGATGAGAAATCGTTCGAACGAGTACTGAAAGTTGTGCTCTGATAACATACAAATCTCATCAGCCAGGAAAAAAGCAACAAGTTTGACGAGGTCAACGTCGACTAGTATACATGTAACTTCGCGGCTATAGTGCCTGATCGAGCGAGCGAGACCATCCGATCATCGAATAGAATTTTTGAGGGGAAACACGGGGAGAGAAGCAGAGATGCTATCTTGCGGCTTACTTGCGACGCCTGCTGCATGGCCTTGTGCATGGCCCCCGTTTCGACGTCGTACTGCCGTTTGAGCTGCTCGTACTCCTTGCACATCGCCTCGGAAACTGCAAGAAATTATTGTTTTTAAAATCTACTGATATAATTATTACTAATTTAAAATATTTCGTTAATCTTAGTATAAGAAAGCGAAACGATCCATAAATTATCTAGTTTCAAATTAATTCGTGACTCACCAATTCGTATTTTTTCCAGTTCCTTAGATTTGTCATGCATTTGCGTCTGTAACGTGCCATTTTGTTTAAGTAACTGCTGATACTTCCTTTCCAAGTCGGCATGTTCCCGGTTCACTGCAATTAAAATATTGTTGGATTAATATGTATAAGCGAAACAATACACTAGGTTTTTTAAATAAGTCTGCCAAATCTTGTTATTCTATTAAATTTGAAACGATGCGTCATGTTTTTACATTGTGTACTGGAAAGAAAAATATTTTTTAATCAAAACGATAAAAACAATAAAACAAAAATATATTTTATATTGCACGCCATTTATTTTAAATAAAATAATGAATGGACAAATAAAACATTTAAGTAGCGTTTAATATTTACCTAATTAAGCAATTTATTGATAATTCTAAATTATCTCAATTATACCCAGTTACAATTTTCAAAAAAGCACTAATTTCGGAATGTCCATTCAACATCACAAAAAACCTCCTTTCCCCAAAAAAATCCTTTTCTCTAACTAGAACCCAAACGCATAAACGATTAACAAATCTGAAAAAAGTCCAAGCATTGATCCTTTAAAGCGCGATCCAATTGAAATTTCAACGCGTCCGCAACAATTTGTCAAAGCTCTATACGTCACGCTTAAAGCGTCGGGCCGATGCGCGCGCGAATGTAAATGCGGTGTTACATCAGAGTGCAGCCGGCGCATACGCGAGCGAGGAAAAAAGGAGGCCTGCCTTCGGCATTGTTTATTTATTCGCGGCCACCGCGGGCCATTTGCAATTTTAAGTTCGGAGAGTCCCCGCAGTGACTAAGACGTCATCTGCATGCGGCGAGTGAATCACGATCATCGCGGACTTAACCGAGGCACCGCGCGACGCGGCCTTAAGCGAGCTTTTATCGCGCCGGCCAGCCCTGATCTGCGACCTTAAGGCCTTTCAGATACTGCGCTTGAAGAGTTTCTCGAAATTTCATTGTCATTCTTTTGTTTACTGGCTGTGACCGACTTTTTCAATTGTACTTTTGGCGATTTGTTTGTACTTTTGTGTGTTTCTTTACATGTGTGACTTTAAAAATGTCCTCTACAACGTGAAATTTAAAGAAAAAGAAACGAAATTACTGAATATTTATAATTTTTAAAATAATCGTTACCGATAAGGGTGTTTTAAACTTCTGACATCACTAAAGCTCTGTCTTAAATCTAGTTTTTTCTGGATTCATTTGTGAGTGAATCATTCACACTTTTTTGCGATCCTTTTTTTAAGTCGTCAACTTTGTTTACGAAAAGACGTATTAATATCAAATTATTCCTTCTATTTATACTGTTATGCACGATCTACTTATATCACTTATAAATTTTGCATAAACTTTACGATTATGTGTCACTGAAACTCATAAATAATATTACTAATAAAAAAAGTTCAGTTTCAATTTATGAGTTGAAAATTGCTAAGGAAACCAACTCTAATATTTTGTCACAGAACTTTATCATGCCCCACACGTACCGAACGGAAAAGTTCGTACACCTATAAGTATCGAAATCCACCCCTCGTAGCATGTGCTTACCTAGATGTTAGTGGGAACAAGAAGTACAAAAATATGTTAAAAGGAAATTGTTAGTTTTTCGACAAGATTTCTTACTTGTTTATAAAACTATTGTAAAACATTAAAAGATTTTTTACTTTGATTTATCAAAATCAGTGTCATTATAAAATCTAAAAATATAAATAATTAATTTAATTACAATTGACAAATATCGTATAGACTTTATGAAAATAATTTTTAAATTTTTCCCCGATAATATCTATTTAGCTCGCTATTTAGACATTTCAATCATAAAAAATTTATTATTTTCGGTTACTTCAAAAGTAATTTTCATATCGATTTTTACGTACAAGATAACCCAGGAAAAAAGCTCGAATGGGTAAAGTTCCGTGTATTTCTTTCCAATTCCACCTGTTTCATCGTGACCTACTTTCCTTACGCAGTGTCGCGCGCAAGCGTCGAATCCAACCCCTCTGAAATTCCTACTTTCCCGCTCAACTTCTTTCCCTTTTCTTAGCCGCAATGAATAATGAAAGTCATAAAAAACCAAAGGTGTCGGCAGTTCTTTCTTTTATGTAACTTGACGTTCTTTTTTTTATTATTTTTTTATCATCAAATGAAAAATTGACGCATAAAAATATATACCCAAAGGTCGCAGATAAATGCAAGAAATCTCACAATAGTTTTTGTTCCAAAAATAAAAAATAACAAAAAAAAAATGAAATAGTATAATATTTGCTCTACAATTTCGATTCTCTAAATTAGACAGAAACTATTACAAATTCAAAAAGAATTAAAGTACAAACTTACTCCCTAAAATTAGTTTAATTAGTCAAAAACCATTAAAACTTAATAGTATATGTTCTCTTTCTCGAGTTTTGAGTGCATTCTACAAATTTTTCGTGATGTTTCACTAACTAAACTACAGAGAATAAAAAAAACATAAATTTTTCGTTCTTTTTTAACATTACAAAAAAAAAGGCAAAGAGAATCAAACGTACCAGCTTCGTTTTTCTGCAGCAGCATCTTCCTGCGCTTCTCGACGTCGTCGTACTTGGCGCGCCAGCGGGTGGCGTCGGAGAAGCTGTTGCTGCGGTCGAGCCGTGGGCTCCGGCAGGCGGGCGACTGCTGGCGCGGCGACTGCGGCGGTGCGGCCGGCGACTCCCTCGCGCGACTGGGGCGCGTGGGGCTCTGCGCGCTCGAGTCGAGCCTCTCGAAGGCGGCGCGCTGCGCGGCCACCGACATCGATTTTCCGCCGCCCCCGGGGGCCGCGGCCGGCTGCGCGTGCTGCAGGTGCGGCAGGGGCGGCTGGCCCGAGGCGGACCTGAGGTTGGCGATGCGATCCTGGAGCCTGGCGGGACCGGCGGGCCGCGGCACCGGGATGTGCGACGGCGACGACGAGGTCGAGCGCAGCGTCACCCCCGGGAAGCTCGCGCCATCCCCGCCTCCGCCGTTCGACAGCATCACGTTCAGCTCGGTACGGTTCATCGCGAGCGGACGGCCCTAAGGCTCGCTAGGGGCTCCACGGCTTCTGAGGCCTCCTGCAAGAGATGAGCGTTGGATTAGTTTTCAAGAAAATTACTGTTATTTATTTATAAGGAAAAATGAGGTGTCATTTGAATGACACTTTGTATTTAGGGGGTTGTAACTTGTGAATCAAGTTTATCGGACACGTGGTGTCTTTGACTTGTAAGGATAAGAGGGGTATTAAACATTAAAGACCACGTGTAATCGTTTTGTATTATTTTTTTTTCGATTTCAAAAGCTCGCTGAGAATTAAAAATTTGTATGGAGATATAGCCTAAGATTTTTATCATACAAAAAACTTATGAAATAAATTTTCTTTTAAATAATCATCTGCTTTAAAGGTATAGGTACGTAATTATTATAATTTGTACGTTTAATTTATTTGTTTTTACAAAAAATGCATTCGCAGATTTTTAACTTTCTTCAATTTCTCTCTTTTATCTTCATAAATCTTGAAATTACTTTAATTAAGCAGAACTTTCTTTTCAAATTTTATAATAAATATATAAATTATGCAAGTTCCAAAATCTTGACCCTCTTCAAATATTCAAATGTATGAATAAATCAAATTTTTTTCGTATAAAATATATAATATAAAACTAAATTTTATAAAAAATGGATTTATACCTAAATATTTTGTTAGAGAATAAATCTTTTCGTTTCTAATTCTTTGTCATTAATTCACGTGTCAAAAGAGTTACGTCACAAGGGCAATTAGGAGCACCTAAAGCAAGTGGTGCGATTTGGCGCTTTGTAATTAAAGAGAATGTCATATTTCTAAAAACTATTAAATACAACACCTTCGTTGTGTATAAATCATTATTTACTTAGCATTTAAAAGAATGAACCTGCAACAAAATTATTAATTATCCTTAATTTTAGCTTAATTCCTAATTTTAGCTTATTTAACCACTACACCTCACACACCTGCATATAACCAATCGCATTACACCAGTAAACGAACCAGCAACCACCAAATCACATCCCACACTTAAGCGAACAAAAAAAAACCACGAACAAGTCAAGAACCTTTGAAGTTTCCGCGAAAGGTCATTGAATGCGGTACGCGCGAGCTTTCAAGCTCGCGTCCGGAAAGCAACAAGCCGAGAGAGGCGATTCGCACTTGGGGCACGAACGCCGGAGTCCGCGAAGCTCCAAGAGCTTCCGTGACGACGAGCTTCCCCTCCCCTCCCCCCCTGCCGTTTCTCGGCCTTGTACTCCGCGGGTCGCGGCGCTGAAAGGGAGGTGAAACCTCCCAAACGATCTCGGCGCTTCCAGCGAGGTGCACTTGGCGCGCGGGGGTTAATAACTTGTGAGTCTTCTAAAAATACGCACGTCGGACCTCCTCGCGCGCACTCGGCTCGCTCTATCTCTCCTGGACCGCCGGCTTTCGAAATAGAGCAGACTTAACGGTAGTGAGGCTCATTACGGGGGCGTCGTTTTTTTTTCTTCGTCTTTTTTAGACGTTTTCGTTGTATTTGGCAGACGACAGCCTGAGGTTTTTGATCTTTTGCAAGCTTCGCCCTCTTAACGAGGCTTCTCATTCATAATTTTATTAGCAGTTTTATTCGGCTACAGGGCAACGTAAACACGTGTAGAGCTTGCGATATATGCCAGTATACTGATGTTTCCTTACACTTACACGGATACGTAAATAGTCCCCGTTTAATTTAGTACACTATATTTAATGAAAAGGTCTATAAAAAAGATTATGTTTGTCAAATCAGAAAATCAATTAATAATTCATTTAGTAAAGAAAATCTATTCAATTACTATCTAAACTTGAATCAATGAAATTTCACTGAAATAAATAACATTAAACTTAATTCAATGAAATCAATGAAATTTAATTTGAATCAACTTTAGAGGGTAAGTATTAAACTTAATATGACGCTTTTTTACATTCAAATTGAATGCTTGATATGCATTGCTTGTATTAACATTAATTGGTGGTTGCATAAAAATTGAAATGAATTAAATTCTGAAAAATCAATAAAGAGAAGCAACATTTAAGGTATATACCAACGGGAGAAGAGAAAACAAAGCTTCTCGTCTAAAGAGCGGTGTAAAAATGATTAAATACTACATCCGCTTTTTAAAGCGAGTAAGCCGGTACCCCCGGCCCTTCTAATAAAACGCGTTCAGAACGGTAAACAAATAGAAAGCCGGCATTAGTGAAAAGATAATGAAACAAAAGCTCCGGCTCCCTGAGTCTTCCTAGTAATTCAAGAATCTTACGCGGGGCTTCTAATGTTAGCTGAGACGGTATTTACACCGGATTAAACGGGGGATAGCCGTACGATAAACTTTGTCTTAACGCGCGAAGAGGAAGCCTTTATCAAATCGAGAAATTCCTATAGCAACGGTATACGAGAGGTGCGACGATAAGTTTTTATAACTTTTTACAAGTGATTGCGATGAATCGAAGGTGTTATCGAATCTCGAGGTGGAGATATATAAATGTACTCCGTCGAGTTTGTAAAATAACCGGTGAGTCATAAAAGGCAGACGATACTCGAAATAAAGATAAAATATAAATAGTGTATCAAGCGTAAATACGAAGAGAAGCAAGTAGGAGGTTTCTGTTTATGCTAATTTTATTCATCGATACGGTAGCAATGTTTACTCGTCGCATTATCAGATTTATATAGCTTCTGAGCGGTGTGAAGTTCGAGTGATTTTGAATGTTGTACGCGCGATTACAATTACGGCGACACACTGTTGAATTGCCAAGATCTACCTAATAACTAAACACATAATAACAGTAATTAGTGTTTCCGCATTGTCCCATCGCGCGGTGCTGACTAAGACCCCGCAACGAGAGAGTTGTTAGGCCCCCGTGCAGTATGAAATTTGCTCGAATTAAAATAAAAATGTGAAAATTAATCTGTATAATTTAAGCTTGTAAAACATTTGTAATAACCCTCGAATTTGTGTACGTTAACGACATCGCGTAATTGCGCGCAGTGTCCTTCGAATAACGTGCATTTTTTATGTACATATGATTAAAGAAACGTGATAGCATAAAAGTATTGCGCAATTACCTTCGATTGAAATTTATATTTATTTACAGAGAAATTTCATTTTCCACGTTATTTTTTTCTATAAAATAGTATTATACTAGCAAAATCTAAAGTTACGAATTGTTAAAGAAAATTTGATTTTTGAGTACACGCACACGTTACTTTTAATGCAAGGTTACCTTTTTATCGTGAATAAAGTCAACATCTTTTTAAAATCGACTGTTTCCATTCAATAACCTCGGGACGTGTTAAAAGCACACGAAGCAAACGGACAATAAAGGCAAACGAACACGATAACTTATCAAAGTTAGCCGTAATTTGTAAAAATATTTTATTTTTCAAAATTAAAACTATGCGAGCTTCTTTAAAAACTCACGTTATACTTTTACGACGTTAAACACACGGCAATATTCAAATCGTTAATTCACACGAACGATACTCGCAATTAAACAAGAAGTTTTTATTTTGTTTATAAATTATACCACGCGTTTCTTCACTCGCAAAACAAACACTACTCCCGCGTCTTGCTTATGCATTGCACCTACCGATCCTCCAGCGCGAGCGACACAATAAAACATTTAAATTTATTGCTCGACTCCCAATTGAAAAACCCGGCCTTGCCACTCCGCTAAAGTCCAACTCTAATTAAGTCGTCGCGAAGGAACTCGAACCAGCCGCCCGCGAGCTTAACCCGATAAAATCGAACAAGATGAAAAAAGGCGAATTTCGCGCGCACCGTATCCAGCGCAGAAAAGCGACGACAAAAAGCCGCGCCGATAGCGATCGGCGAAGGTGTCCGCGCTCCTTTGTCGCGCTCGCTCGGATTAATCGCAGGAAAACGCGTAATACAAAAAGAGAAGAAAAAAAAAGACAGAAACACCGAGATTCGCGTCCGCGATCCTTTCACTCGCGCAGCCGCGCCGCCGAGTGCACAGCGCGCCTCTTTCAAACTGCACGCACGCTCGCGAGCGCCGAGCTGACTCACCCACGAAATTCCTCAGAGCCGTCTGCGTCTCCTCTGTCTCGGCGGTATCATCTGCTCGTCTCACCTCCTACTATCCTCCCGTGTATCTCCTATTTATTTCCAATTTCGATTTATTTCCTTCGCGTCGTCGTGTTACGTAAAATGAAAAAATTGATGGAAACGAACGAATGCACGAGGTACTCGACGCAATAAGACTATACAGTGGCGCGTGCGCGGGAGTATGAGTCGCGCGGCGGCTGCTCCTCGAGATGACGCCGCTGGAACTGCCGCGGACGCGTGTCTCGGCGGTTTTCTTTCTCCTCGTGCGTGCGTCTGGGAGAGCCGCGAGGAGGGGAGCCGCTTCGAGCGGTGGGAGCGACGCGTATAACGCGCGAGCGAGCGAGCGAGCCCGAGCGAAAACGATTTCGCGTTGAAAAAAGGAGGAAAAAGAAAAAAATAAGCGAATTTCGAGCCTAGCCTTTGCCTCGCCTTCTCTCCTTGAGTTCAGTTTTATCGGATGTCGTGCTCGGCGGAGTTTCGAGTTTGCAAATTAACGAGATTATTGCCTTGCCTTTTTAGTGTCAATTTTCTCTTGCTGCATACGTAAAACGATAATGTCGGACAAATTGCGATGATCATTGTAATTTCATAAGGCAACGTGCACATTCCCTTTTTTTACTTTTAAATATTGTCAAATATGTAGAAGGTATTTAATTAAGATGGTCGTGAATTTTTCTTATTTAAGTTTCTTGCTTTAATTTTGTTAATTACTTGCTTTCACAAAAAGAACACTGGATGTTTTGGAAGCTGCGGAATTCGTCCCCCATGAGTCCTCGTTTCCTTAAAAAAAAGTGTGCGAATTTATAATAGTGAGTCACGAGATCAGTCTGTTTCAGATGATCTTTTTTTCTTAGTTTTCAATTAATTAATCATTAGGAACGCCTGGTTTCATTAACAAAAAAAGATCGATATACTATTAAATAAAAATTATTTTCCAATTCATTAAAATTTGAAAATGAATACAGTTTGTCCATAAATAATAATTTTGCTCTAACAATGTTTGTTAATTAGTTCGTTCTATTTTTTATTCTAATTTAAAGCTTTACGTTTGTACAAAGCTATAATGATAGTAGTTAAAGTCAAGTTATTGGCAGTGCGGAGTTTTCCTCTTACTTTTTTTAGAGGCGATGAATAATTGCAAGCGATTCATTAGCTATCGCTGATAGAAAAGAATAAAGAAGTGAAACTCGATTGCACAAATTTAAATCCACAATACAGTTCGCTTTGTTTTTATTAAAAATTAATTTGACAATTCTATACTATACTCGTTTTTTTAAATGTATCGAGAGCAGGTCATGAAGAAATACGACCCTCTAATACTATTATTAACAGTTCAATCGTCAATCACTAGATCATAAGCGAGTAATAACATTTTGACGTACTCAATCTGATAATTCGTTTTCTTAATTGTCTAGTAAATCTTGTTTTCGAAGAACAACAATAAACTATAAAAAACGACGTATCATAACAGTAACTTTAACAATATAATAATGTGTAATAACTCCTGTACCGTCCGAAAGATTAATTTCTTTAAAACACATTTACCCAACCCCTCGCGCAATTGAAACATCCTCAAGTCTTTAAACACGCGTTCAAATTGCGCCCGACGGCGTGTAACAAAAAGAAATTGTTGAACAAAAGGACTAGACGCGCACCGGTCATAACTCACCGGAGACACTGTCTAGTGAGGTAGCACTTACTTTACTAGCCTTCGGCTTAAATACATCTATACACGTGTATCTTTGACCGCTTGAAATACTAACACGTTTTGATAGCGCCTATGACTTCAAATCCGCTTACGAGACGTGAGTCACTTCGGATTTTTTTCATTGATTCTTCGAAAGTGTAGCACGTCTCACTTCGCGGTGACAAAATCGGCAAGTGAACAAAGTATACCTACCACTGTTATTTCAATTTCTTCGCGGTTTTTAATTGAATTGAAAAGTTTTAATTAAAGCTTTGTTTATTTATTGACCGTACTGACGGATCGTCTGTACAATCTAACGTTTATGGCAAAATAAATAAATTTGTTTTATAATGTTTAAAATTTTATAATTTTTTTTAAAAAAAGTGCAATTTTGTGGGATCCAGGTACGCGGCGGGCTCTGGACAATAAAGCAGGGTTCGGCGAGTACGCTGCGAAACCCCTCTGGGAA